>APFE031384995.1:4153-31949 GCA_000404065.3 Pinus taeda
CCCCCCCCCCCCCTCTCAGTATTATTTCCAACAATTTTAATATTTGTGGAAGGGATTTCGTAAATAACTTATTATGAAGAATAAGTAGGTGAAATAAATCAGTTATTGCAGTAGAATTTCAGTTTAGAAATTTTCACATGGTATTAGAGCAAAGATCCGACAACAGAAGAGAAAAATCGACTATGGGTCAAGAGCATGATGCAGAGGCATCAACGCAAAGGGACTCACATATATTTCCAGAAGATCACACAAGGGACATGGATCATGATTATTGTATGTTAGCTTCCAGATTGGAAGAAGAAATCGCTTGCCTAGCAAGCTTTGCCTCCTCTGAGGTTTGGTATATAGATAGTGGAGATTCCTAGCATATGACAGGAATTCAAGAATGTTTTTCAAATTATCAGGAAGAGAGAATGAATTTTCATATCACCATGGGAAATAAGGCAAAGTGTACCCCAATAGAAAGAGGTACTGTAGTCTTCCAGACCGAAGTAGGAGAGCAGCTTCAAGCAACCAATATGTTGCATGTGCCAGGATTGGGGATGAACTCAAACTCTGTATCTCAACTTCAAAACAAGGGCTATGAAATTTTCTTCATTAAGGAGAAAGTATATGTCAAACATTCGAGTTGGAAAAGGAAGGCCCGGATTGGAATCAGAAGTAACAGGTTGTACATGTTACAGCTAGAATCACCAATGGCATTCATAGGCAATAATGGAGAAAATGATTTGAATGAAATATGACACAGAAGGATGGGACACCTACACCATGGGGCTCTAAGAATTCCTAGGAAAATAGTATCAAGAGTTCTTGAACTAAGTACCGAACAAGATGATGTATGCAGAGGGTGCGCTCTGTGCAAGCATGTTAAAGCAGCGTCTTCCAGAAATAACAATAGAGATAAGAGTGTGCTAGGGTTGATACACTTAGACATCTGCGGATCGATGTCCACAAAATATCTTAGTGGTGTCGAATACTTCGTTACCTTCATCGATGACCATTCCAGGAAGACTTGGATCTACTTTCTAAAAACCAAGGATGGGGTTTTTGATCGATTAAAAGAGTTGAAGGCTCTAGTGGAGAATCTGACTAGAAAGAAGATAAAAGTGTTGCGCTCAGAAAATGGTGGAGAGTATGTTGACAAGGACTTCACCGATTTTTTCACTAAGGAAGGCATCAGAAGAAACCGAAGCATATTTTATCTAATCAGCATTTGTATAATAAAATCTTTTCGAAGGCTCCCTGGCTGGCTTCAGACTCTATCTGTAGTTTATAGACTTAGGACCAAAACGGGGCTCTGATACCAAATAAGCAGCAAAGTAGGATATAACTTACTTTGAACCAATTCTTGAAGAGCTAAAGGTAGCAAATCTAATGGCAGCAAACTAAACTCCTCACACCAAGAATACCAGTGAAAATGACCTCTCTCTCCTTGGGTCTTCTTCAACGCCTTTGCTTTACTTCTCCAGGTTCTTTTGAAGTTTATGAAACTGTCCTCAGACAGGCGGCCTAGCGGCTTCAATATTAATTCAAAGATGAAAATTACAATACTTTGTAGATTACAATACAAGATCAAAGAAGCACTCCCGTCCAAACTTGTGGGCTTCTCTAGCCTGATCTCTTATTTATAACCTCCTAAAGAATCTAATCTAACCTAAGATATGACACAAAGTGGAAATAATTGAGGGTCCTGTCAGCATTTTCTTTATCTGACAGTATATACTCAACTTTTCCGGTACAATAATTCTACCAATATCCTTTCGGACTTCGGTCAGAATCATAATCATCATCATCAAAAGACACTTGTCTTGCTAAGGCGTTTCGTTCAAGCATATTAAGGTAATATTACTCCATCATCTTTGAGTACTCTTTGTCCCAAGTGATATCTTGTGGGTCTTGGGCATCTGCATATATGTCCTGAAAAGTAGATGCTTCAACTTTACCTTTTCCTTTTGCATCTATTGCTACTGTTTCTTTGTCTATTGGAGATAATTTTCACATCTATCCTTGGTCCTGATTTACTTTTATTTTGTGGAGATTTTGTTGTTGTGGGGTAAACATCATTTCTTGCTTTTCCCACTATTTTATAAAAGGTAGTGGATTTATGTCGATGTCGAGGAAAGAATCTTTAAAATCTTTTCTGAACACGGGTGAAGGTTGTACTACTAGCTCTATGCCATCTAGAAGCTCCCACTTAAAAATCTGAAACATGTTGGTGGAAGTCTCTATTGCATGTTGAACCCATAATCTGTAGTTTTCATTGATGTATGCCTTTGATTGCCATCCTAATTAAAAAATAATTGAAGTACAGATTTTATTTGACAACATTAAACTAATGATATGAGCTACATTGTTGTTTCAGTTTCCTGAAACAATGCTAATTGTGATTAATGATGTTTGGTTAATCACAAATCTTAAAACTTTCGGTTCTCCTTGCAGTTCATCCATTTTCTATAAAAGTTTTCTTTTTTTCTGTTAATTTTAAATTTCCAAATTCTTTGAACTAGAGGGCCAGCTGTTTGATCATTTCTACATTATTATTGGGCGTGTTTTCTCCAAAGGTCTCATGACATAACACTTGCTCGAATGGATTTGGAGAAATACTTTCTCTTAATCTTAGACTTTGATAATATCAGGGGGATGAAAAAGTCCTTAGATATTGCAAAGTTCTCTAGATGCACTAGGAATTTTTGATAGATGGCTTCTTTCTGCAAAACCCTTCTTTAATCTCCCAATCAGCAAAGTTTTCATAAATTTCATATTGGGGAAATGTGTCATTGGGTGCATAATTTTCATCAAATCTTTGTAGAAAAGATGCTTCTAGTTCCTCAAAGATATCAGGAATTTTTAATGATAGGAAATATTTTTCCAATTCTCCTTTGATTGGAATAGATTCTAAATCCAAAATTTGAGCTCATGTGTGAATTCTTAGAGCATAATCTATTCCTCCTATCAACTGGTAGTAATTCAAGGCCTTAAGGACCCAAATCATGTTTTCAGTAAATTGGCTGGACCATAGATCTGATAAGCTTTTGAAATAAATTTTTACCTTCATGTTGGGCAAAGGGTAAACCTTTACTAGATCAGCATCTAGGCCTAACGATATGCCAACATTCTTAGACTGCCATGCTTGACATCTTCGGATTCACTGATTCATCCTTAGTCGCAGACCTACAACTTTCTTGATTTCTTCTGTTATATGACTCACATGGCTTTCAAGAATTCTAAATCTGTCTACAAATGTGCTAAAATTATCATCTTGGGGTCCCTTTCCTAGTATTACGAAGAAATTTCCTGGTGATGTAAAGAATGCTTTATCCATATCTCTAGTTAAAGAGTCTGCTAGAAATTTAGAATTACCAGGCATCCATTCAACATCAAAATCAAATCTATCATGAGAGCAACCTTCCTCCAGCAAGTTGTCTTGAAATCTTGGTAGACAAGAAATACTTGAAGTTCATCGAATCAGTCCTTATAAGAAATTTTATTGGTGCCAGATATAGTTTAAATTTCTATATCCCATTAAAAATTGCTGAAGTTTTCTTTTTAGCAATGAAATAATTATTTTGGCTAGGAGAGAATTCAACTAAGGCATATGCGCAAAGTTTTTCTTCTTCATTCTCCCATTTCTCAAAAAGAACTATTGCCCAAAAACTATCAAAAGCATCAGTTTGTAAAATCAAAAGTCCATCACATGGTGGTTGTAACTTTGGAAGTTACTAACATTCTACTTTAAGTTCTTTAATTGCTGCAATAGCTTCTGTTGACCATCCTTCAATGAGATGTTTTCTGATTGGAGTTGTTTTCTCGGACAATCTTGGAATATATATGTGCACATAATTTAACACACCTAAAAATCGATGAATTGTTTTAGTGTCTTTTAGTTCATCTTGGAATTGAGACAGTTTAGTAAGAACATAGGGTTGCATTCAGATATGCCCATTAACTACATTAATCCCTAAAAAATCTATATTGTCTTGAATCAAAACCATTTTCTTTTCAAAAAGGACTATGCCATGATTTTGAACTTCACTTAGAAAAATCTCTAAATGCTTTAGATGGGTTTCAAGGTCCGAACTATGTACAAGTATGTCACCTATATATGTGACAATGAAATCAAACTTTCCAAAATAAAATCCATTCTTCTTTGGAAGAATGCAGGGGCATTTTTGAGACCAAAGGGTACCACCTTCCATTGATAAAAACCTACATGTGAAGGCAGTTTTATGCCTATCTTCTTCTTGGATCTGTATTTGATAGTATCCAGACTTCATGTCAAACTTGCTGAATATTTTACTATTTTGAATCTTTTTCATAATGGTTTCTGGTCTCAGCAAAGGGTAATGAAAACCCTGGGTGATAGAATTCAGAGGTTTATAGTTAATTACCATTCTAGGCTTGCCTCTGACTATTTCTGAATGTTTTCTTACTAGAAACGCTAAACAAGAGTAATGAGACATATTAGGTTGAATAAGATTCATACTTAACAACTCACTTATATGTCTCTTAATTTCTTGTTCATCTATGGGGGTGCATGGAATTAGTTTTCCCTTGACTCCATTATCATGTAGAGTCACTATTTCCTGCTTTGGGATTTCTACTGTCCAAATTGTTGAGGATTGTCGGAACAACTTTTCAGCAATCTGTCATGAATAGAAATATGTTCAGTGGACCAATTTAGGTCAGTGCATGCCTTTTGTTTGTTCTTTAACTCCATCCTTTCTTCATACAATTGCAAAACTTCTTGCCAATTATTGGAGTCCTTAAGAGGTTTTCTTGCTCCGGCTTTCTTTTGACTATTCTCTTTTCGAACTTCTGAATTTGCTATGAGTAATCGGGTCACAGCAATAGCCTTCTTCTTTAAATTAATTATCAGCTTATCTTCACTGATAGTGACTGGGAGCACAGAGTTAATAAAAGGCATTCCAAGCATTAAGCTTGCTAATGGATCAAAATGCTGAATTGCAGAGATTTTTACTATATTCCCCCCAACTTTCAAAGAGATAGTATCTACATAATGCGTCAACTGAACAAATCCCCCGACTATTTTAGACACAAGAATATTTTGAATTGGCTTCCAAAGAGATTTAAACAAAGATGGACGATCCAGATTATTTGATCCTCTAGTATCTATGAATGCATCAACGTTTATCCATTCATTTGTGACTTGCACTTGAACTGGAATATAAATAAGGCTATTTGTTTTAATGATATTTTTTAATAGAGTTTTCTCTTCAACTCTATTATTTTCTGGGATTTTTAAACTTGTAGAAGCAGCAATATTCTTTTGATATGGGCAAAAAGAATTTAATTCTGGCAATATTCTGACCGGCTGCTTACCTGTTTGGTGCGAGCTTTTTGATGTTGTCTCATCGTCTGAAACATTTGTGGTGTCTTCAATTACTTCTGTTTCACTTTCATCTGATTGATCACTATAACGCAATTCTTCAGAAAAATCATCATCAGAACAATAATTACAAACATTCATCTTTTGTACACATTCTACTTATCTTCATCTTCTGAAGCTTCTGTTAAAATATATACATCAGAAACTTCGTCTTCTGAATCATCTACAGACCAGTCGTCCTTGAATTCCTCAATATCAAAACAAGCTTTAAGTTTAGTAGAGGAACTATTAGGACATTTGCATGGGAAATGGCCTTCTTGTTTGCATATGAAACAACAATTGTTGTTTCTTGGTTTCTTTCTTTCTTTTTTA
This sequence comes from Pinus taeda, assembly GCA_000404065.3. NCBI lineage: Eukaryota > Viridiplantae > Streptophyta > Pinopsida > Pinales > Pinaceae > Pinus > Pinus taeda. Next base: position 9,873 of record APFE031384995.1, read on the forward strand.
AATTTAAATTTTATGAAGGCTTCCTTGGATTGGAGACTCACTTGGGTCTAAATTTTCCATACCTCTTTTTTTCGAACCAAAACAGCGCTCTGATACAAAGTTACTATATGGGATACAAAAATTTGAACTATATCTAGCACCAGTAAAATTTCTTCTAAGCACTGATTCGATGAACTTCAAGTATTTCTTGTCTACCAAGATTTCAAGACAGCTTGCTAGAGGAAGGTTGCTCTCATGGCAGTATTGGTTTCAACAATTTGATTTTGATGTTGAATGCATACCTCGTACTTCTAACTTTCTAGCAGACTCTTTAACTAGAGATATGAATAAAGCATTCTTTACATCACCAGGAAATTTCTTCATAATACCAGGAAAGGGACCCCAAGATGATAATTTCAGCACATTTGTAGATAGATTCAGAATTCTTGAAAGCCATGTGAGTCATATAACAGAAGAAATCAAGAAAGTTGTAGGTCTGCAACTAAGGAGGAATTAGTGGATCCAAAGATGTCAAGCATGGCAGTCTAAGAATGTTGGCATATCGTTAGGCCTAGATGTTGATCTAGTAAAGATTTACCCTTTACCCAACACGAAGGTAAAAATTTATTTCAAAATATTATCAGATCTATGGTCTAGCCAATTTACTGAAAACATGATTTGGATCCTCAAGACCTTGAATTACTACTAGTTGATAGGAGGAATAGATTTTGCTCTAAGCATTTACACAGGAGCTCAAATTTTGGATTTAGAATCTATTCCAATCAAAGGAGAATTGGAAAAATATCTCCTGTCATTAAAAATTACTGATATCTTTGAGGAACTAGAAGCATATTTTCTACAAAGGTTTGATGAAAATTATGCACCCAATGATGCATTTCCCCAATATGAAATTTTTGAAAACTTTGTTGATTGGGAGATTAAAGAAGGGTTTTGTAGAAAGAAGCCATCTATCAAAACTTTTCAGTGCATCTAGAGAATTTTGCAATATGTAAGGACTTTCTCATCCCCTTGAGATTATCAATGTCTAATATTAAGAGAAAGTATTTCTCCAAATCCATTCGAGCAAGTATTATGTCATGAGACCTCTGGAGAAAACAGGTCCAGTAATAATGTAGAAATGATCAAATAGCTAGCCCTCTAGTTCAAAGAATTTGGAAATTTAAAATTAACAAAAAAAAGACAGGGTTTACAGAAAATGGATGAACTAAAAGGAAAACCGAAAGCTTTAAGATTTGTGATTAACCAAACAACATTAATCACAATCAGCATTGTTTCAGGAAACTTGAATAACAATGTAGTTCATATCATTAGTTTAATGTTGTCAAATAAAATATGTACTTCAATTATTTTGGAATTAGGATGGCAATGGAAGGCATACATCAATGAAAACTGCAGATTATGGGTTCAACATGCAATAGAGACTTCCACCAACATCTTTCAGACTTTTAAGTGGGAGCTTTTAGATGGCATAGACCTAGCAGTACAGCCTTCACCCGCGTTCTGGGAAAATATTTTAAAGAATCTTTCCTCGACATCGACATAAGTCCACTATCTTTTCTAAAACATTGGGAAAAGCAAGAAGTGGTGTTTACTCCACAACAACAGAATCTCCACAAAATAAAAGTAAACCAGGACTAAGGACAGACGTAAAAAGCATCTCCAATAGACAAAGAAACAGTAGCAGCAGATGCAAAAGGAAAAGGTAAAGTTGAAGAATCTACTTTTCAGGACATATATGCAGATGCCCAAGACCCACATGATATCAATTGGGACAAAGAGTACTCAAAGATAATGGAGTATGATTACCTTAAGATGCTTGAACAAAACACCTTAGCAAGACAAGTGTCTTCTGACAATGATGATTATGATTCTAACCGAAGTCTGAAAGGATATTGGTAGAATTATTGTACCGGAAAAGTTGTGTAGACATCGTCGGATAAAGAAAATGTCGACAAGACCCTCAATTATTTCCATTTTTTGTCATATCTTAGGTTAGATTAGATTCTTTAGGAGGTTATAAATAAGAGATCAGGCTAGAGAAGCCCACAAGTTTGGACGGGAGTGCTTCTTTGATCTCGTATTGTAATCTGCAAAGAATTCTAATTTTCATCTTTGAATTAATATTGACGTTGCTAGGCCGCCTGTCTAAGGACAGTTTCGTAAACTTCAAAATCTGAACCTGGAGAAGTAAAGCGAAGGCATTGAAGAAGACCCAAGGAGAGAGAGGTCATTTTCGTTTGTATTCTTAGTGTGAGGAGTTTAGTTTGCTGCCATTAGATTTGATACCTTCAGCTCTTCAAGAACTGGTTCAAAGTAAGTTATCTCCTACTTTGCTGCTTATTTGGTATCAGAGCCCCATTTTGGTCCTAAGTCTATAAACTACAAACGGAGTCTGAAGCCAGCCAGGGAGCCTTTGAAAATCTTTTGTTATACAAACATTGATTAGATAAAAGTTGCTTCAATCAAACTCTAGTCTAGTTTATAAAAGAACCATGTCGAACTTCTTAAGATCTTTCTCTAACATAGATAGACACACCGTTACTGAAGTCGATTTTCGATCTATAGAAAGTGAACATACTGAACATGAAAAAATAGAAGATCCTGAAAGTTGGAACCCACTTGTTTTGAGTTCAAAACAAATTTATTAGGTTCCATCTATGTTCAATCTATCAAGAAAAAACTGGTTGAAAGAAGTTGAATTGAAGATTAAGATTTCTGGTCCTTCTATACAAATAGTAGGTTTGAATTTAGTTTTTGGTGATGAAATCAAAAAATTCAAAAAATATGTTCAAGAGAAAAAGTTTTCTTATTTGCATTTTGGAGAGATAAGAATAGATTTAGCTCCACTATTTCGCCATGGACTCAATACTTCATGTATCTCTAAGGTCTTTGACACTCGGCACCATAACTATGACCATGCCCGAATTGGAACAATATTAGGAAATTTGTCCTCTGGTTGTCAATATGGTACCATCTACCTAGATTATGCCATCAATCTGTCTGATGTTCATTTAAAAGATTGCTGGAAAATCCTAGTCGGAGTCCAAGGTCTTCAGATGGTCGAAGATGTGAATATCTCTCTGTGATAATTCAAACGTCATTCTAACTCACAAACACTGTACATCCCAAATTAAAGAATCTAGTGTTAAAAGACTATGTAACCATAGGAGTCAGTAATGCTCAAGTGGAAGGTGTTCACTATGACAAAGAAGCCCTTCCTAGTGACTGGTACATTCAGTATAAATCATTGGCAATAGACACTCCAATAAGTAAAACCAAAAGAATGTCTATGAGTGATGGTCATGTCCGCATACTACCTAATAGATCATCCATACCCAGACCAATCTTTATGCCACAAAAGCATGTTTTACTAGCCGTTTCAGAGTCTGAGCAACCATCGACTAGTGATCACAAGTCTATTTCAAAAAATTTGTATAGTCATCTGTCAAAAGAAACCATTGTATCTATTCCATCAGATCAATTATATATTCCTAAAGAAAAGCCATTTTTTGTTGTAAATAAGATGTTCCGAACATATGTATCTAATTTTTCACCTATAGAAGAATTCCAGTATGCCAATCATAGATATGTCAAAGGGGGAAAGTGGCCGCCAAAAACTAAGTTTTTCACTTCCTCATCTCAGTCAAGACAACGATCCACAAGAGCTGATTGTGCACCACTCTTAGAACATAACTCCCAGAATCCTACTGATCTTGACCAAGTCTATCAGATAGGAAACTATCTCACTACTTGGCATGCACATGATGAAGATGTTGTTGATAATTTGGGTCAGCAATCAGATTTGATTAATGCAAATCTTAAGCTGCTCTATGAATAGCAACAGTCTGAGAAAGCCAAAAAAGAAGAGAGGAGGAGAAGAAGACAGAAGAAAAAGTCCAAATAAATCCATAAATTTAGAATTGACATGAGCACTCCCAATTATTGGGACAAATAAGAAGAGGAAGAAGACACAAAAGAAGCAATTACTGCCACTAGGCAGAAGAGTCAACTTCAAAGACCTCTAGAAATTTAACCAGAGTAAAAGAAGAAGCATACAAAGCAGAAAAACAATTCGCTTCAAAGAAAGAGATTATGACTCTTGATCAAGAAGCTTCCAAATTCCCTTCCTTTATTTTGCCTTCTATAAATAACCAAAATAAAGCTCATGTGTTGAAATAAGTCTCTAAATACCCGCGAGTAGAAGAAGATCTGTATGCTGCAAATTCTAGTGGGTATATTTTAGATCTAGACAATTCATCCAATCCAGGGGAATCAATCCGGATATGGATTGGTTCTCTGTATCAGATGCAGGTCACCACAAAATTAGATAATGTTTCCATAATGGTCCTAGCCAAAAAAAGAATGACCGGTATTGTATATGATTGGTGGATGGGACCATCAGATGAAGAGAGAAGAGCAGTCATGGAAGCAGGACTGGCCACGCTAGAACTTTTGTTGAAAACACGGTTTTTCCCAGAGACAGTAGATGAGAAAAAATAGTTGATAACAGACTTAAGCCATATGGAACTAAAAGATTTAAAATATCTTGATCAATTTGGCAAATATTTTATGGCAAAAGTCTTTAAGGCTAATCTCTCTAATGATACTGCTCAAAAAATATCATTTTTGTCTAATCTTCCAGTAAACATAGGAGATCTTATTATGAAGGATCTAGAAGTACAGAACAAGAAAATAGATCAAATATATTGGGTTGATCTTCTTTTCAAGTGTACAGAAAAGGTTAAGTATTTGTGCTAGCAAAAGAAAGCACACGACATCACACCCAGTTCAGATGTCTACAGAACAATGCTACCTTGGACACCTTTTAACAAGAAGAAGAAAACAAAGAGGTATGGAAAATTTAGACCCAAGCGCATCTGCAATCCAAGGAAGCCTTTCAAAAAATTCAAATTTAAAAAAAAAAAAAAAACAAAACAAAAAAACAAAAAAAACAAAAAAAAAAAAAAAAAACAAAAACAAAAAAAAAAACAAAAACAAAAACAAAAACAAAAACAAAAAAAAAAAAAAACAAAAAAAACAAAAACAAAAACAAAAACAAAAACAAAACAAAACAAAACAAAACCAAGAAACAACAATTGTTGTTTCATCTGCAAACAAGAAGGCCATTTCGCACGCAAATGTCCTAATAGTTCCTCTACTAAACTTAAAGCTTGTTTTGAGATTGAGGAATTCAAGGACGAATGGTCTACAGTCGATTCAGAAGATGAAGTTTTTGATGTATATATTTTAACAAAAGCTTCAAAAGATGAAGATAATGTATAATGTGTACAAAAGATGAATGTTTGTAATTATTGTTCTGATGATGATTTTTCTAAAGAATTGCATTATAGTGATCAATCAGATGAAAGTGAAACAGAAGTAACTGAAGACACCACAGACGTTTGAGACAATGAGACAGCATCAGAAAGCTCGCACCAAACAGGTAAGCAGTCGATCACAGTATTTCCAGAATTAAATTCTTTTTGCCCATATCAAAAGAATATTGCTGCTTCTACAAGTTTAAAAAACACAGAAAACAATAGAGTTGAAGAGAAAACTCTATTAAAAAAGATCATTAAAACAAATATCCTTATTTATATTCCAGTTCAAGTGCAAGTCAGAAATGAATGGATAAACATTTATGCATTCATAGATACTGGAGGATCAAATAATCTGGCTCTTCCATCTTTGTTTAAATCTCTTTGGAAGCCACTTCAAAATATTCTTGTGTCTGAAACAGGTGGGGGATCTGTTCAATTGACACATTATGTAGATAATATATCTTTGAAAGTTGGGGGGAAGATATTAAAAATCTATGCAATTCAGCATTTTGATCCATCAGCAAGCTTAATGCTTGGAATGCCTTTTATTAACTCTGTGCTCCCAGTTATTATCAGTGAAGATAAGCTGATAATTAATTTAAAGAAGAAGGCTATTGATGTGCCCCAATTACTCATAGCAAATTCAGAAGCTCGAAAAGAGAATAGTCAAAAGAAAGTTGGAGCAAGAAAACTTCTTAAGGACTCAAATAATTGGCAAGAAGTTTTGCAATTGTATGAAGAAAGGATGGAATTAAAGAACAAACAAAAGGCATGCACTGACCTAAATTGGTTCGTTGAACAGATTTCTATTCATGACAAATCGCTGAAAAGTTGTTCCAACAATCCTCAGCAATTTTGGACAATAGAAAGCCCAAAGCAGGAAATAGTGACTCTACATGATAACGGAGTCAAGGGAAAACTAATTCCATGCACCCCCACAGATGAACAAGAAATTAAGAGAGAGATAAGTGAGTTGTTAAGTGTGAATCTTATTGAACCTAGTATGTCTCATTACTCTTGTTCAGTGTTTCTGGTCAAAAACCATTCAAAAATAGTCAGAGGCAAGCCCAGAATGGTAACTAACTATAAACCTCTGAATGCTATCACCCAGGGTTTTCATTACCCTTTGCCAAGACTAGAAACCATTATGCAAAAGATTCAAAGCAGTAAAGTATTCAGCAAGTTTGACATGAAGTCTGGATACTATCCAATACAAATTCAAGAAGAAGATAGGCATAAAACTCCCTTCACATTCCCTGCAAGTTTTATCAATGGAAGGTGGTACCCTTCAGTCTCAAAAATGCCCCTGCATTCTTACAAAGAAGAATGGATTTTATTTTTGGAAAATATGATTTCATTGTCACATATAGAGATGACATACTTGTACATAGTCCAGACCTTGAAACCCATCTAAAGCATTTAGAGATTTTTCTAAGTGAAGTTCAAAATCATGGCATAGTCCTTTCTGAAAAGAAAATGGTTTTGTTTCAAGACAGTATAAACTTTTTGGGGATTAATGTAGTTAATAGGAAGATCCAAATGCAGCCCCATGTTCTTACTAAATTGTCTCAATTCCTGGATGAACTAAAAGGCACTAAAACAATTCAGTGATTTTTAGGTGTCTTAAATTATGTGCACAAATATATTCCCAGATTGTCTGAGAATACGAGCAGAAATGACCTCTCTCTCCTCCCTACAATCTGGAGCAGAATGGTGTAGCAGAAAGGAAAAACAGGACTATTATGGAAGCAGCTAGGGCAATGATGTATGATAAGGATATGCCCAATTTTTTGTGGGCAGAAACATGCAACACGACAGTTTATGTCCAGAACAGGACTCCTCACAGGACATTAGGCAACATCACTCCAGAAAGGGTCTTCACTGGGAAGACACCTAAAGTCATTCACTTCGGGATATTTGGGAGTTTAACGTATTTCCATATACCCGAAGAAAAGAGAAAGAAATTAGATCAAACTACTGAGGAAGGATATCTTGTGGGATATAGTGAGAAAGTTAAGGCATATAGAGTCTATCTTTCATGGAGTAGGAAGTTAGTGGTTTGGAAGGGTGTAAAGTTCATGGAGGACAGAGATTTCAGGAAATCCCTAGAAACACCTTCCGAGGAGCAGTCAAAAGGCAAACCATTGGTCCAAGCACTTCGACCAGCAGAAACTAGTACCAAAAATTATCCTGAAGACAAAGCTTCAAAACAGAAGGAATCTCAGGAAGAGGAAGAGCTGATGAATGTGCCCAATGGAAGAATGAGTCAGAAACTCCAACAGATTCTACGGGATGTAGAGGACTTCATTGGTGCACCCAGGAATAATAAAAGGGAGCGAAGACAACCAAACAGATACCAAGCCCTAGTAGCTCAAATTGGGGAACCTTCTAGTTTTCAGGAGGTCGTTCAGCATCAAGTATGGGTAGATGCTATGGTGGAGGAATACATTTCTATAATGGTCAGTGATGTTTGGGAAGTGGTATCTAGGCCTCAAGACAGGTCAGTGGTAGGTTCGAGATGGATCTACAAGGTCAAAAATGTTGTAGATGACAGTGTGGAGAAATACAAAGCCAGGTTTGTGGCTAAGGGGTATTCTCAAAAGGAAGGGATAGACAACGAAGAAACCTTCACCCCAGTAGCCAAGTACACTTCTATTAGAACCATGATATCTCTTGTGGCACAGATGGGGTGGGAGATTCACCAGATGGATGTCAAGGCAACATTCTTGAACGGGGTAATAGAAGAGGAAGTATACATTGAATAGCCAGATGGTTTTGAGACACATGAGAAGAAATCTCATGTATGTAGATTGAAGAAAGCCTTGTATGGGCTTAAACAGGCACCTAGAACATGGTACGATCAAATTGATAGCTACTTGCAGAAGATGGGGTTCCTCAAGAGTGACACAGGCCCCAATCTCTACCATCTTGTCATAGAGAATGAGCCTCTAATCCTAGTGTTATATTTGGATGATCTTTTCCTAACAGGAACATCTAGTCTCATCAAAGACTGCAAGAAGAACCTAGCCACATCATTTGACATGAAGGATTTGGGACAGATGCATTATTTCCTGGGGTTGGAGGTTTGGTAGCAGAAGGGTGAGATCTTCCTTGGATAAGAGAAATATGCTACATAGATCTAGAAGAGATTCAGGATGAAGGACTGTAGACTTATGGTTAATCCAACGATCACCAATTGGAAGAAGATTGATGCATCAGAAGATAAATGCATTGATCCCACCTTGTACAGGCAGCTTATAAGGTCCCTGATATATATGGTCAATACCACGCCAGAAATTTGTTATGATGTCAACACCCTCGGTCGATTCATGGTGGAACCCAAGACGGCACATTGGGCAGCAACCAAACATGTTCTCAGATATATTCAAGGAATAGTCGAGCATGGACTATTGTACACCCAAGGCAATGACATCAGGCTGAGTGGGTTTACTGACACAAATTGGGCTGGAAGTTCAGTAGATCAGAAAAGTACAACTAGGTATTGTTTCAACATTGGATCAAGAATGACCTCCTGGTGTAGTAGGAAACAGAAATCTGTGGCACTGATCTCAGCTGAAGCAAAATATATGGCAGCTAACACAACTTCGTGCGTAGCCATATGGCTTAGGAAATTGTTTGTGAATGTATTCAGGAGAAGGATGGAAGTGACCAAGATTTTGTGTGATAATCAAAGTTGCTTCAAGCTCTCTAATAGTCCAGTATTTCATGATCGATCGAAGCACATTGATATCAAGTGTCACTTTGTCAGAGACTATGTCCAATGAGGAGCAGTACAGTTGAGGTACACTCCTACAGGAGAACAGGTGGAAGACATCCTCACCAAGGGTCTAGGAAGAACAAAGTTTTTTTATTTTAGGGAGAAGATGGGGATGGTGAAGAATCCATTTCAGTCGCATAAATGGATAAGTGTCGAAGTTGCAGTGCAGTAGTTAGTAGTGGCAGTGCTATGGGTAGCATGATGCATCATATTGAGAGGGAGTTGCAGTACAGATGTAGCAGTGAAAGTGGCAATGTAATGGGTAGAGTCAGGAAGCAACAGTGCAGGGTGTGTGAGGTAGTAGGCCAAGCATTAGCACAGGTAACGATGTGGAAGATCTATGTGATGATTCTATGGTGAAGCATTACTAGAGCACATTCTTTGCTAAGAGGGAGTGTTGATTTCTGGTAGCATCGGATGTGATCTATTCATGAAAATTGGTGGAGAGGCTAAGGCACATGAGATATCCAAGACCCATAAATCCTTTGGAGAAATTCCACCTAGATGAAGAGTTATTAAAATAATTAATATTTTTAATGGGTTCCTAAGTCTAAACTTATGAAAATAAAAATATTAATGGGTATTAATAAAGAGAAGGGTGAGAAACTTCTAAGAGATGAGGATCAAGTCTATCTTAATCTTAGTCATTGACTAGAGACTTGATCTCGGTCATTGATTTATCAACAGGAAAATTATAAGAAAATACTTAAGGATCATTTGGACATACACCGGCAAATACTCAATATCTCAAGGAAAATCAATTCTCAAGAGAAGGAGATCAACTTCAGAGGGAGAGTTATAGGGTGGAGGAAGAGGAGGGCATCAGCAACAGTATGTGACTAAGGAGGAGGTGATGTAGGGACATTGAGAGACATCGCAGAGAGAGATGCAGTCTAAAGGAGAGATGTAGCCCTCACGCAGGCTAACGCAGAGGGACGCAGAGTCACGTTGAGCCACGTAGAGTGATGCAGAGATGACGTAGGAGTGAGAGAAGGGTCTCCAAAGTGTCAAAATGTCAGAAAGTGAGAAAGGAAAAGTCTCATGTGTTTTCTTTCAATTTCTCTGTAAAATCATTCCTTGTAAAACTGTTTTTTTCTTAAAATTAATAAAACCCTCATCTGTTGCATCAGTTTTCCCGCATTGGGTTTTTCCGGGGACGATTGTCCAAAAAACAACTGTGTTGATGTGATTGGTTCTTGTGCATGTATTTTCTCTGTGTAATTATGTGATAAATTCATAGAATTTATTTTAATATTTGCAGAAGGGATTTCGTAAATAAATTATTGTGAAGATTAAGTAGGTGAAATAAATCAGTTGTTGCAGTAGAATTTCAGTTTATAAATTTTCACATGAAATGCATGCTTGACCGAGTTTACCATTTAAATGGAGCATGAAACCCATGCTCTAAAAATAATATTTTATTTCCTCTTTTGCTCGAGACACAAAATATACATAATGACATAAGTACAAAGACAATTATGAAGACTGAAACTAGTTACATTTTCCAACATCATCGACCACTTTTAAGGGTAAGGCAACATCGATCAAATAGGTGCAATGTCAGCTGAGGAGTGTCCTACCATCTCAAAGGGTACATCTACTCTCAAGGCAACATCATAGCTCTCATAAACAACATCCAAGGTCTTGGAGGTGGGAAAGAGAATCATTAACTATGTCAAGTCATCCTAAGGTCAATGCTCCTCAAGAAGTGCTAAACGTCGTTTGTCAAGGTACCATGTGTCATCATCAAAATGAATGGAAATTCTTTCTAAAATGTTGGGGAAGCATCATAAAGTCCTCAAGCGATGTTGGTTGTACTTGGGAGCAATATCTAGCACATACTCAAACAATCGAGTGAGATCAACATCATGGGTGCAAGAACCATAAAAGTGTTTGAATGGGCCATATTCAATGTTCAAGCCATCAAATTACTTCACACAAGCATCATCTTCAAATGTCTGACTAGCTTATAATTGTACAGAAGTTACCATTCTCAAGTATGGGAGGGTTATCACATGGCCTTATTAGGTGCTTCCAACCCTAAGGGGAGAATTGTTCCTAGGCCCACCCTTTCAAAAGATAAGTGTATCTAATAGATGTTATGGACTAGGATTCACTTTATGAGTGGTATCATAGTCTTATGCCAGGTTATATCAAATAATTTTCCATGAATGCCTTTATAGAGGGAGCACTTAGTTGCTTAAGTTACCTTCCCTCACCTTTGTTTTTCCAAGCCCCCATATGTGACTTCTTCTTTCTTTACATATCATGTTTAATAATATCCATTGAATATCATATAATAATGAGATAACCCTTTTAGTGATGAGTTTTTTGTTGCTTTATCGAGGCCAAGATGTTCTTAGAGAGTTCCTTTTACTTTGATAGGTCTCATATGCATGGATACTCTTGGGGATGAGTGCCTATATAAGTGGGAGTGAGCTCAAGCTACAATTTGGATTTTTCTTGCTTCACATCCTTTTCCATTCTTTTGTGTTTGATATTTGGCTTATGATTTTTCTTTTCTTATAGTTGTATCAACCTCAAGTATATACAACCCCTTATTTTCATAAGAGAAAGTAAACAAGAAACCAGCACAATCGATAAACAACAATCAATCAAAAGATGGTATAACAAAGTAGGGGGATAGATGACAAGTGCCAAGTATGAATCAGATGGAATGTTATCATCATCAAAGCCTCCTATTTGTGCCCCTCCTAGGTTGTGAAATAAAGACACCAAGGAAGGTCCCACTAGACTAGGGTGAAGCAATAACCACCAAGATGAAGCAAGGGAACAAGTATACAACCAATAGCAGCCTATCATTCAATTCAAATTATAGTTCATACTATAATGTTTTTAAACATTAAATGAAAGCACTTGAATACAAGCATTGCTAATGTACCTCACAATAGATGACCCACCCTCATCTAAACTAGATGAATGGATGCATTGACCAGAGAGTAGAAGAGATTCGTCTGAGGCTAGCAATATGTGGATCATGGTAGGGTTGTTAGCTGACGAATTACATCATAGAAGAAAAATTATCCTAAGGTTACTCATACATGTGGGTAGGTAACAATTCCAAAGTCTATCATTTTAGAAGTGTAAAGAATAATTAAAGGGCAAGGTAGAAGGTAATCTTTTAGGTCTCGTCCTTGTGCAATACATCATATTTCCTCTTGAAAAGGAGGCATGGAAAAATGAAGATCAATAATAGATTTGTGATTGAGGGATCGCAACTCAAATTGACACAAGATGGTCATTTGTGAAGATGGGGATTTTTTACATGGGTCAAGAGTAAGAGACTTGTGATTTTGATAGATGGATGGAAACTTGAATTGATACAAGATGGTCATTGGTGAAGATGGGGATTTCCCATGGGACTTTTTTACATAAGAAATATTCTAGTTTTGAAATTTTGCAAGTAGTAAAAAAATGATAAATGATGCAATTGATTCTGTAGTCTATACCATATTTTGTACTTTATTTTTTATCAATATTGATTATTAAAAAAAAAGTTGGAAAGAATATATGGTAGCAAGAAGGTCTACAACCAAGACCTAGAAACAGGGGCACTATATAATGCGACTAATTTTGTACCATATTTTGTACTCCATTTTCTAGAAGTAGAAATTATTAAAAGAAAAGGTTGAAAAGAATATATGGTGACAAGAAGGTGCACAACCTAAAAAAAATAGATGTAGTACGGAGGTAATTCATAGGCTCTTAACATTGTCGAATGCCTTTTATGAAAATTGTGCATTCTATATAGTAAATACTTGATAGTCAACAATAAAAGAAATATTCTAGGCATTTCAATAAGAAAATATTACTTTCATGTTGCAAAGGTGCAGCATGTCCTCCCAATACTTAACATATTTACATTGAAAACTAAAAACATGTAGTAAACTTTCAAATATAAAAATGCTATATTACTTTTCTCAAGCGAAGTGCTTGAGTTCAATACAACCCATAATGCCCATACCAATTAGTGCAGCACCATATATTTCAGAAAATGCTCTAGTATGATGATTTAAAGAAAACATCTTCAAACAAGGAATCCCAGTTCAATAAGAAATGGAGCCAAAGGCTATCTGGATTCATGAATTTTTCAATGTACTCCATACAAGATAAAACAGTGAATAATATTTAGTTGTGAACAACTCAATAACAAATTGCTTTTGTTAAATCAGATAAGTAAAGAATATTCATCCTTGACTAGAGCAAACCACAGTGTTTATGCTTGTGCTTATGGAATAGCAATGATAAATGATACAGCACATTAGCATACTCGTATCAAAATCCTCCTAATAATTTTGGAAAATAAGAACTGTGCAGTAGAGAAGCCCTCTCTCTTAGCAATTGTGCATTGTGAAATCCTAAGGCTCATATCTTCAACCTTGCATCTTACTGACCCATCATGCACAGGATTTCCTCTCTATTATTGCACAGTGCACACTTCCAATGACTATTCAGGTCACTCTTGCCTCAAGATACCCTCTTATGTTCTTATCTTGCACAATCCTCCCTCTCGGTGACTGCGTGTTGCATTTGATAGCTTGATAATATAGGTGATTTTTTGTGTAACTAAATTTGTATTTCCATGAGTGCATCTCCACTTCCAGGTGTTTCCACTCAAGATATTATCAGTATCACATCCTCCACTAACACTATGCCTTTGGTTACAAGACAAGCACCAACTAAGGAGGCCACTGAAAGCAGTGTTGAAGGTGTTGGAGAAAATTCTAAATCAGGAGCACTTACCTTCACAGATACTAGGTGTTTTGTGGATAAGTATACTACTATATCATGGTTGTTCATAAAATATGCTTTCAATAAGAAAGAGTTCCCATAGGATCTAGAAGACAGAGAAATTTAAATCAATGCTAAGAGATCCAGGCTCCACAAAGTTGCTTGCATAAATTTGGTGCTACCGTGTGCAAAAGCTATAGGATGGATATTGCAAGGTCTAGACTCCAAGAACATGATTCTAAGCAGTGTGAGCAGGAAAGAGATCGTAAAATATTATCCACATGATCTTCATTCATACTACAAATTGTCGAAGCCTGGAGAGTATATGAATTCTAAGTATTATGCAGTTTTGTCCCATTTGAATACAAAAGATGTGATCATATCATGGTGGCAGGAACCATCTAAGTTTTGCTAAAAGACAAAGAAGATCTACAGGATAAAATCATTAAATAATGTCTACCAGTACCTCATGGCAATGTATTTCATACTGTATGGATGGGAAAGCACCGAGTTTTGTGAAGAAAGATGGATTTACATGCTTTATTTGGTGGTTACAGAAGGGAATATGTTCAATTGGTTGGATATACTTTCCCAACAGCTGCAGATTAATGTATCGAAGGCGAAGAAGGATGCACAATGCGGGAAAAATCGGTTCTTTATGTCTACATACCTACTTGATGGAATTTTTGCTAGAAATGAGTTTACGGGTCTAGATTGGAAGTGGACTCAATAGTCGCTCTCTGTCAACATATCTTGCAAGCTACTTTTAGAATTCAGTTACAAGGGAGTATATGAAAAATTAGTTGAGCATTGCTTTGTTGTGCTTTATCATATGATCTGTGAAGTTGAGGCTTCCTGCATGACCAATCAAGATAAAAAGTGACTATTGAAGTTGCAGATTGGTTCGCTTCTTCTCTAGGTACCTATATCAGAGTCTTCGGATCCCAAAAGCCACCACACCTTTTACCGAAGTATGTGACTGATAAGGTGGTCATGCATGAGATTGGATATCATATTTGCTCAGGATTGTCATGGGTATTGTAGAAGAAGAAGAAGACACCATGGCCTCTCCTTCCCCTACAAGTGAGGTCTTATGAGCTAAAGAGTCTGAAGGAAATGGAAGCAGAAGTTGTAGAATTTAGGCTCCTTAGGTTTGGTGAAATGAGTTTCCATATATATGACCCGAGGGGAGTATGCAAACAACATTGTGCTAAGCTGCATTTTTCTTGGCCATATGTTTCAGTTTCTCTGGAAGATGAGGAAACCATGAAGAATTGGTACAATGCTTCCAGAGCAACTAGATCAAGTGATGAGGCAGACCATTCTAACACAGCTCATATACAAGACATTGTTCAAGAAGGGAACCAATAGGAAATGCTTGCTTAAGATAGTGTTGTCAATCCAAAGAGGAAGATCATGCATGATCTTGAAGAAGAGAGGAATGGAAAATTTAAAGCAAATCCAAACACCAAAGGTGAAATTGAAGTAGAAAGGAAAACAAAGGAATTAGAAGAAGCATGAAAGAAGAGAGAAGAGGAGCATAAACAAGAAGAGGAACGTTGGCGGGAAGAAGAAAGGAAACATAAAGAATAATAGAAAAGGAAGAAAAGAGAAGATATGCATAAAATAAAGGCAAATATGAAAAGGAAGAAAGAAGAAAAATCTAAGAAGAAACAGTGGGAAGAAACTTTGTAGAGGAAAAGGGAAGAAGAAGAACGAAAAAATTTATTAGAAGAAGAAGAAAGTAGAAGGAACATGAGGAAGATTTGCAATCCCAATAGGTGGATGATGAACAAGACGAGGATGATCAAGAAGCGGATATTATGGATTTAAGACCTCTATGGTTAATATCTTGTAACTTAGTAATCGGAGAACCCACAGTAAAAACCATTTTTCCGTCAATGTTTCAAATCCCAACAGGGATCCATCATCAGGACTATTTTGAATGTTGATAGTAGAAGAGCTCAATTTCGAGATTTAAATAGTTATGAGGTGGGCTGTTTTGTTTTAAGGAAAAATGAAGGTCGGCTGCTTAATAACTAATTTTATCCAAATATTTAAGTTTTTATTAAATTAGATTTTTATTTAATTTTTATTTCTTTGATGTAATTAATACTAATAATAAATAGTAAAGGTGAAATTTCTTTATAAATAACAATTTTTTTATAACAAATTTTATAAATAATAATATTTTGTACTTAATAAATGATTTATAATGTATTTATTAGTTTGTATATAATAGTAATTAATCGTATTTAATTGTTATAAATATTCATACTAAATATATATTTATAGTTATAATATAAATATTAGTAATAATTAATGTTTAATACATATTATTATTTATAATAATAGTAAACAGTTTTATTAAATTTGAATATTAATGGATTATTTTTAATTTGAATATTAATGAGATTATTTTAGGTTTTTCTTAATTTTTTATTAATTAATTATAATAATAATAGTTATATAATAAATAATTTTGATAGTTTATAAATAATAAAAATGTTATTTTGATATGAATTAATAATAATACCAATATCTACTAGTCATAATTAATAATTAATAATAATAGTACATATTATAAATTTTGACTACTTAATTATTATTAATGTTTTGAGATTGATTATTAGGAGTAACAGTAGAAATATAAGAAACTAGATCTTGCTAAATAAACCTAAGAGGAAAGGGAGGGGGAGAAAGTTACCTATTAAGAGCTAAACCTAGGAAGCATTGGAGGTCTTAATTTCTCTGATTAAGGGAAACCAGCTACTACTGATCTCAATGCCATTGTTCCTGTTGAGATTATGTGGATGTTTCATAATCTCAAGAGCCTCTCTAATCTTTCGTCTATGATGATGTTCTTCTCTTGCGACAATTGAGGCGTTTTCCACACATAGATGGTGCTTAGTTTTAGAAGAATGCTCTGCCAGGGCCAAAGTACGGGACCTATCATTCCTAATATCAGCTACATGTTCTTTCAGTCTTGTTTGCAAGGAACAACCTGTTTCACCAATGTAACTTTTCCCACAGGAACAATATATTTTATAAACTCCTTTAAGTTGGTGTCTATCAATCTTATCTTTGACAGACCTCATACTTTGTCTAATCGTTCTGGGTGCCGAGAACTAAGTGATTATGTTTTTCTTTCTTAGGATTCTTGCAATCTTCTCTGACACCCCTTGAATATAGTATTAATTTATCATCAGAAATAAAAATTAAATAAAAAACCTAATTTAATAAAAACAAATATTTGGATAAAATTAATTATTAAGCAGTCGACCTTCATTTTTCCTTAAAACAAAACAGCTCACCTCATAACTATTTAAATCTCGAAATTGAGCTCTTCTACTATCAACATTCAAAATAGTCCTCATGATGGATCCTTGTTGGGATTTGAAACGTTGATGGAAAAATGGTTTTTACTATGGGTTCTCCGGTTACTAAGTTACAAGCATATATTATGTCGATTGTAGAACAAATAAGCTATCAACGCCCACTTCCTCTTACTGGTGGCCATCTCCCATTCAGCGAAATGGGAATAATTCATCCATCGGCTGAGAGGGTCAAGGACATTTCAAACTTCACCTTCAATGAGTTGAAGAGAAGAATAGGACAAGAAATAAGAAGATGGTTTCCGAACGACCGTCACATCATGTTTCCATCAACACAGAAAGGATGATTATGCCAAATACTAGGAATAATCCAAGAGCAGTCGCAACAACGAATGCATCCTTTACAGAAGCCACTAAGGAGAAAACTAATTTCTTGATTGATAAAATGAACAATTAGCTAAAGAATTGGCTAATGTGAGTCAACATGTTGATCATCTCATGGCTAGAAATCAGAGAGTGTCTTCCACAACTTCTAGCAAAAAGGAATTCAAAGCAACAATATTGGAAGAAATCAAGCCACTAGAAGACATTATGAAGCATTTATATGATGACATGTTCACTCTCCATGAGGCACTGGTGCTCTTGCACAAAGTACAGAAAGGATCACAAAAGATGGTGAAGGTCTTGAAAACAACATATATAGCCATAGATGTGATCCAAGACTGGGGCACCAAATATCTTAGTACACCTACGGTGATGGTCAGGAAAAGCAAACAGGATGTTGAAATGAATAGGGCAGAAATCATGACATTTATACAGATTTATGAGCAACTCCATACTTTTGTTATCGACACCATAACAGCATATTCACGATTGTATCATGGATTGGATGCTTTGGTAAGGATGCACATGATACCTTCTATTGGCACATTTACAGAAGTAAAGGGCAGGAGCATTATCAAGCAAGAGATAGAACATTTCTTGAACTATCAAATAGGAAACCACTCAGGATGAGCTCGAGGTGACCAAAGAATCTTATCTAGTATGTGACCAACCCAACTAAGATACACATAAAGTTAATCATGTTGTTGAGAAGCGTTCAAATAGATTCCAAGACCATATATCCTAATGCGCTAAAGGGTAAAATCAGATATAATCTTGACACACCATTGAAGGTTGAGCATATAGCAATAGAGTACAAAGCTTGGCACCAATATTTTACAACAGGGTTACATGTTATCGTCATCGAGTCACAATTTCCATAAGTTTAAGCATGATGTATTATTTTTTCTTATGGCTATATCCACATTTTGTCATATGTATTTTTGTATTTTGAAAATAATAAGAATATGTAAAATGTGTAAGTGGAACTTCAAGAGTCACATTGGGAATATGAAGAGTCATTAGGTAGCTCAAAGGTTAAAGAGGAACTCAAAAGGAAACTGGAAGCTCAAGGGTCATGAGGGAGTCCAAGAGTCACAAGGGGAGGTGAAAGGTCACCTCACTTGTTATAAAGAAACCCTCATAACGCAATAAAATGGCTTGGACTTTTGGAGAGCGAGCCTTGGCTTTTGTAGTTTAGCATAGGAGAGAATATAATTATTTGGAGAAGCAAGTGGTAGCTTCATGTTCCACTATTGGGGCTAGTGTTTCATCATTGTAATCATGTACTACGAACTTTCACTTAATCATCAAAAGCTCTTAGAGCTAGCGCACTTTCATGCATGTATCGTGAATGTTATAAGTTGATTTTTTTTAATGTTTGGAGTATATATTTATGTCCATACATACTAAAGGAAATTAACTATTTCATTGGCTTTAGTATGTATCTTGTTGAATGTGCATTGTTATTTGATTTCATGATCGTTTTTATTTTGTGCACTATTTTGCAGGTTAACTAATGAGTCTTTCCTTGCTCTTGTGTGCCTTTTTTAGTATGGTACTATTACTTTTCTTCTAGAGGCTCACTCTTTCTTTCCCTTCTATGGAAGTGCCTCTTATACATTACAATTGGTATCTTACAAAGCTTACTCACTTTTTGACCTCAAATATATGTGTATGATCTCGTGTGTTGTTTATTGCAACCAAGGAATATACTTAAGATCATCATAATGGTGGCCAAGCCCATATTCCGGATGGGACTCATATCCCAAACGGTGTGAGGTCTAATTGGGTCTTGATACCAGGGAGCCACCCATACTGTTGGAAACTTCCAACACTGTCAAAAACACCATATACTCGATAGTGATTAAATGCACCCAAAATAACAAATACTTTTACCCTAGATCCCACATAGGTGAATAAGATCTAGTGGATATTACCAAGATTGAGAAATTCATTACAAAGGTGGAGCTATGTGAGCCCAGAGTTCTCATGCATTATGACTTACTAAAGAAAAAATAGATGGTCATGGCTCAAATATGCCTTCACTCATCATAAACAAACTACTTGACTCTTGCATCCACTAATCTTCAAGCAGGTTGCACTCTTCGAGCTCTCATCTCTACAAATTTTCCCCAATTCTCCTTCCATTCCCCCATTGATGTCCTTATTCACTATAGCCTTCAATTTTAATGGGTTATCTTTGGAAGGCCAACCATAACAATGATTTGTTTCCACTTCCAATTTTTTCCAAAAATAAAAAGTTAAATTGAAAAAAGAACATGTTTACAAAGGGAAAGCAACTAGGTGTTTCTTACAATGTTTGGAGAGGATCCAATTAAATCATTGCTTATGTGGCTAGACATAGTGACTTCAAGGAATATCTTGAATTTGAACAACTAAAGCTTTAAAGAAAACTTTGCATTTATCATTTTTCTCCAAATAGCAAATTCAAGTTATCCCAAATTTCCTTAAGTGATTTTGCCAGACCTGTATGATATAACTTTGGATCTCATAGGGGAAGACTAATAATGTCTTCGGTTTTATCATCTCACTTTGCTATTCAAACCATTTATTTTGATTTGCATGTGATCACTATGTCCCCTTTATTATTTCCCACATGTTCTTGGTTATTAGTTGCATCTAGATTTTAGTGTTGAAATGGAAACCAAAATATTTTTCTATTAGATTCTCAATGAAAACATGAACTTGTGTCAACCATGGGCGCATTATTATCCAAACTAGTCAAATTAGTTGTTATACAATCAAACTTACAAACACTACTAGAGAGGTAAAATCAAAAAATAAAATCATATTTCTATTGGATATCGCTAATAATTGTTATTGGAATTAATGTTGGACATCAAATTTGACATGAATTAGGAAAATATGTGGAAAAACTAGTGACGTTTCCCCAATAGTGCAACAAGATCAAAGGTATAACTCCTAAAAGGTGTACAAACTATAGAAAGCACATGACCTTTAATTTCCGTTGTATGGAATAATCTACATGAAATTATATAGATAATGAAGATTGCATTTTTACTATATAGACAAAAAATTAAAGAGTACAAAAATTGTACGATGTGTTGAAATTATTGAAGCGTTGTAAAGGCATGTGAAATGTGTTGATAAATCAATTATATGGCCCTTGAATTCGTTTCTTAATGGCTCAACTTCAAATGGAGAGAATAACTAGAGGTATGACGGATGCACAAAGCATATGACGTCTAAATTAAATTCATGTAGTGGTCATATGGTGACAAATGAATATACAATAACTGGCAATTAGTTGATTTCCTTGTTGTCTAGAGTCTTTGATAAAGAAAATATGACTTTTATTCTTTAACAGTTGTATTAGAAAAATGTAGCTTATCTAATTTGTGGGCCAACTCTTTCAATTTGTGGTTTTACTTTGACAGATCTTCTTTACATGCAGTAGTAGCTTCAATAATTTTTTATCATGAGCCCAATTTGCTAGTAGCTCAGCTTTCATTTAGGTCACATTGAAGTTGAAAAAGTTAAAATTGTCTTTCAAAGGCCCAAGACTCCTGATATGACTTTGCACTCTAATATCATATTTTACATAAACAAACAATATTTTACTTAGTGTCAAATCCCTAGAGAGGTTTACATCATTGAGGAGCATAGGGTGATTGCACAATCACACACTTTCATATTATGAATAATTTATGTACTTATTACAATCGAATTTACCTCGTTAAATATGAACAGTTACTAAGCAAGTCACTTCTACTTACAAATGTGGGATACACTACCCTACACAAAAAGTGAACAAAAGCATAAATGATAGCTTAAAATTGTAAAATAAGTTTATTACAAACGTAGACCTTATATAGTAACAAAAAGAACCACATGTATAGATTGTGATCTAAGGTGAAGATAAGAAACAAATATACAATATGCAACTTTCCCTTTTTAAAATCCCAACAAAGATACTCATGGCATACGCGTGATCATGAGCCCCATAGAAGAGAAGACCATCTATTGTGTGTTCTTTGAGTGATTTCCACTTCATCTCAACCACAATGTCAACAAGTCAACCCAAACTAGTATTGTCTACCCTATCATATATCATTACATTTTGATACTATCAATCAAATCCCCGAATGACTACCACTATTGTTGATTAGTTTAATATGATTAGAGGAAATTTCAGCTTAAAAATGCCCATGAAATTTTCACGTATTTCCATGTCATAATATGTAAGTCAAAAAAAAAAAAATTAAAACAGGTACATGTCCTAAATAATTTTAAATTGCTTAATTTAGGTATCCGTAAAATATTTTATTATCAATTTGGGTATTAGTGAAATATTTTTATTAATAATTTGGGTATTCGTGAAATATTTTATGAATGATATTTACCTACATTACCCATATGAAATAAAATACCAAAAAACTATTAATGCAATGCAAATCCCTATATTAGTGAAAAAAAATATAAAGTAAAATGAGGGTCCATTTGACATTAATAACCATGCCCAAAA
>APFE031384995.1:32662-70039 GCA_000404065.3 Pinus taeda
TCTACATGGCATTTTTTATTAGTTTCTTGATTTTTTCTTAGGAGGCCACTTTCAGGGTGAAACTTTCTCTAATACTTAGTTGAAAACTTCAACACAACTTTATTAATTTAAGGATGCCCATAAATCATAAAGTGACTTTATTACAAACGTAGATCTTATAGCTCACAATAATAACCACATGTATAGATTGTAATCTAAGGTGAAGACAAGTAATAAATACACAATATACAACTTTCCCTTTTAAAAAGTCTAAGAAAGACGTCCATGCATGTGTGTGACCGTGATTCCCATAAGAAGAAAAGAGCACCTATTTATGTGTTCTTTGAGCAAGTTCCACTTCATCTAAAACAAAATGTCAACTCAACCCAATTTAGTGTCTACTACCTTGTTGTACACCATTATATTTGTATACTATCAATCAAATCCCTAGAGGACTACCACTATCGTTGATTGGTTTAGTACGAATACATAGTTGAAAGCTTTAACACAACTTTATTCATTTGAGGATGTCCATCATTTCTCGTTTTAAGTGTGTTTTAGTTTTTGTGTGTTATTTTTTCACTCCTTAGTTTTTATATTTTAGTTTTTACATGTTATTTTCCTCACCCTGGAAAATGTGACTTAATTTCTTATAGATCAGTAGTGTTGATATTCTTCTTATTGTGGATTAATTTTTTATAGATAACTAGTATTGATATTTTCTCTATTACAATCATATCAATCAACATTAATGAAAACTTTAGAGCATCGTTATTCTTACATAGTAAATTACATGAACGAATTTTTTTTTCCTCGAGGAAAAATAGTAACTTTTCATTAATTTGAAAAATTACATGTAGTAGATATCAATGGCATATGCAGTCTGTTGGTCATAGCCTTCAAGTAAATATCAAAAACTATTGGCCATAGCCATGCAAAAATATATAGATTTGTACATAATTTACCACGCAGGTAATACCGTTAAGTCCAAAAGCACGAAAGAAATATATACAATACATCAACAAGTAGTTGTTATAAACATTGTTGAAAATTGCAAAATAATTTAGGCCCTGACTACCCTAGGATATGCCCTATCAATATAGGGCCGATGAGTAATGAGTGAATTATTATGGGAGTTGTCTTTAGTGCGACTTTTTGGAAGCTTTTACGGTTGGTTTTTCTGGTGTAATTTCTTTAAATTCCGACAGGAATTTATTGAAATCACAAGCTTGATGGGTAATCCTGTGCAATCGAAGTGCCCTAGAGGTTTTCCAGGGTGTTGAATCCATATATATAGTCAAAAAACTAGTTTAAATAACACAAATCAAGATTTCACCTCAAATTTTTCGACCGGATTCTGGCACCGGAAAGTCCAAAAAGTCGCACTAAAGAAAACTCCATTATTATGTGCATGTGAAAAACAATTAAAGAAGATATTTTAACAACATAGCATAATCTAGGGAAAATAACATATTGACAAGGGCTCCTAAGTCCTCTAGAGTCATGATCTCATGGATAGAATCCAAACTCATGACCAATCTCTTTATGTAATACAACATACTAGATCATGTCCATCCATATATAACCACTTAGTTAAAGAAATTATACATCATGAACTCACTTAGGTATGAGATGGATCAGTAAAATATACACTATTAATTAATTATGTAGGTTTAGCTTAAGTTATCCTAACTACTAGAAATACCAATAAATATTATGTTTGACAAAGTCAATATGGTAAATACTTTTAATGGGGGGCACTAGAATGTTTTGGAAAATGTCCTAAAAGTCTTCAATTTTGGGGAATGTTAGAAAAAACCAAATCCTTAGATGCATTAAGTGCTCACGTATAATTGCTTAAAATAATTAAAGATATCTAGTTTCATAAGAACATCATTTGACACAAGGATGACTATTGGATTTAAGACATCTGTGGTTTATATCTTCTAATTTAATAATCGGAGAACCCACAGTAAAAACCATTTTTCGTCAACGTTTCAAATCCCAATAGGGATCCATCATCAGGACATTCTTAAATGATGAATCCCTATTGGGATTTGAAACGTTGACGAAAAATGGTTTTTGTTGTGGGTTCTCCGGTTACTAAATTAAAGGATGACTATTCTTTCTAGGCCTTTTTATAGTGTTTTCATTAGCACAAATGTTGCCTAAATAGTATTTATCAAGTTGTAATCTAGTGACAACTTGGTTTATTTGTTATAACAACGACCCATGTTTAAAACTTGGTGGGCACGTTGCTTCTCTACATGGAGTTTGCCAAATGTGGATATTGAATGATCGTAGCCTTTAACCATAATATTGTCGATGTAGCCTTCAGTTGATCAGTGTAATGGCATTGACATAGTATCATCAACCCATTCTTCCCTTGGTGATATGAGGCTTATTTCTATGTTTATTGTCCATAAAAAGATGAATTCCCACTAAAACAAACAAAAAAAATACTATATTAAAGGAGAGAATTGTGAATAATTATGGGAGTTTCACTTGGGGAACTCTTATACCACACTTAAATTCATGACAACACACCTCATGATAAAAGGGACCTCAAATCATATTACAAATAAGGATAAGAGAATAGTTTTCCCTAAAATCCTAAAGAAATAAGATGAATAGTTAATAAATCATTTACATACATGTGATTACTTACAATGACTTTCTCCACTATAAAATCTATTAGGCTCTTTATGATAATGAGACCTACATTTTTAACGAAAATGGGGATGCTACTATGTTTAAGCATCATCACTAAGAGTTGAAAATGGATTCCCTTTTACCTCATTACACCTTATAACCTATCTTTCTCCCCAAACCAATGTAATGCTACTTCTTATGTTTGTCCTTTGTGTGTGCAAGGTATTTTTGAAATGTCAATATTCCAATTAGTTATATCTCATAACATACTTCGAGAGATTCTCCTTTATCTTCTTTGTGAGATTGTTACAACAATTTTGGGATGGTAAAATAACAATCGTCACCCAAACAAAATAGGTTTGCACAATGACACAAAAAAAGAGAAAAAATAACATCCTTTCTATCAAAGGTTTCATTACGATGTGCTCTATTTCAAGCTACAACTACTCTGAATTATTTTACTTCAAGGAGGGTCTCACCATGCATGTCCCTACTAATGAAAATACAAAATACTTACCTTATGATTTTACTTTACTTGAAAACTAATTGCCCTATTTTCTTACCATTGGAAGCCAATTTATTTAAAGGGCGAGCACAAGTACATCTTGAAGTTCTTGTATAAATGCCACAATGACAATAAAGTTGGCCACCACACAAGGATAAGGGGCAAACCTTACAATAAGTGGATCGCCATAGAGAAGTAGCAAACTATCAAGTACATCTTGTATTTCTTGTATAAATGCAACAATGACAATAAACTTGGCCCCACACAAGAAGAAGGGGCAAAGTGTCCACTAAGTGCATTGTCATAGAGAACTAGCAAACTACCGACCAATATATATATATATATAGAAAGAGAACCTCAAGAAATTGTATAGGTGAACTCTAAAAGGGATCAAGAATATCGTCTTGAATCGTAAAGATAAAACTATCATATATAAGTTGAATTACCTCTAGCTAAGTATTGTAGTAGAAGAAATGGGCCAATCTTCCTTGAGGCGAATTGTCTCTAGTGAGATTCTATAATCAAGTTTTTTTTCTTGTGTCTTACAAATCAAAGGGAAATAGGTCCTTGAAAATGGACCCTTATTCTTCAAATTCACGAGCTTATTCATGAAATAGTAGTTTTTGGAATACAATATAGTCATAAATGTCACCCCTATCCACCAAAATGGAATGCATTACCAGATCTTCCCATTCATTATGGAACAAATTTAAGGGATTGGAAAACACCTGGAAAATATCTTGGTTGTGATAATAAAGTGTGGAAGAAGACATGGTTACCTCTACCAAAATCCTTGTGAAAAAAAGACATGCATTGGGTTTGCTAAATTTAATAATAACATTAAACTTTTAAGGACAAGGTAGAAGTACATTTTGGATTTTAAAACCATGGAATTTAGATGTAATTTGCACTATTTGTTTGATCACTTCATGGAGACTTATCCCAAAAGACCCTAAGAGATGAACCCCACAATGTCAACAAATGAGAGTTTGAAAGAATTAAGAATTTAAAAAATGTCAAATTAGGCTAAAAATGAGAAAAGAAAAAAGTTAATCATGTAGCAAACAAAGCTCCTTTTCAGTGGGTTTTTCACAAATGCAGTGGGAATTTGTTTAATTTTGGAATTTTAAATTTGGATTTTTGAAATGGCAATACTAAGGTGCCTAAATGGTAATGTAAACCATGAATCCATCTCTAATGTCAGAAAATTGCAAAAGCATTGTGATTATGGCTAAAATGGAGATTTTTTATTGTTGAATTCCATCAAGTTACAAAATAATATGGTAGTTTGCTACATATCTAGACAATGTTATAAGAAAAGAGGAGAAATCAAAATATAGGAGAAATGGAGCAACAATTCAAAGCAAGCATTTTAAGTTCAATAACCCAAACTTTTACAAAACCATTAAGTAATATTTTGAATGAGTCCAAATGTTTCAAATTAGCAAGATGTGCATAGCTCCCTAGAGCTCTCCCAATCTTCATTTCTTATTAAAAAGAGTCATCAACAAATTTAGATGGAAGAAAAACAACTAAATCTAATTTAAAAAGTATCCCCATGCCCTTGATAAAGGAGCTAGACCTAACCATGGAATGCACATAGGTTCCCCGTGAGTGTGATTCATTCAATGTTGGTGAGCTTTATTCTTCTTTATTTTAATGGTGGTTGTATAAACATTGAATATTTTAAGACCAACTTTTGGAGGAAAAAAAAACTTGTGGTTTTCTCTTGTGTTTTAGCATTTTTATTTTTATAATATTACTTTTATTATATATATATATATATATATGAGCTAAGGGTTAGGTTTGGAATATAAAACACTTGAGTTCTATATTTGAGTAAAGGTTTAGGTTAGGAATACAAAATACTTGAGTTCACCTAAGCTCACAATTATAATGAGATCAAGAAGGAAACAAGTTACTAAAATACTAATAAGGAAATTAGACAAGACAATTGTTAGTTTGGTTAAATTCCACTAGTAGGTTGGTTGAACTTGAGTCAACATTTCTATTATTTTGTTTCAAAACTGGTTTGCTCTCTTAGTCCCTATCACTACAAGACACCTTAGTCAAAGCCTCACTAAGTGACCTAGATTGAGCACAATGATGAGAGTGATGTCATGGTCACCTTAGCAACAACTCCCCACATCTTAGTGATGGAAACAATTCAACATAAGGGAAGCTTCCCTAGTAGATCTTAAAGATCAATTAACCCAATTTGATATATGCCCCCTAAGGGTTCTACCACAAGGTTTCGCCTCAAAATAAGGATATAAAAATTAAGGTTTTACAGGAATTAAGGTATAATTCCAAGAATGTGAGTTTAAGGGTTATATGGCTCAACATAAAGGCTTAGATCAACGAATAGAGGATTTAATAAGTTCCCAAGCACTTACAATCACTAAATTATGCATGGTAGTCATAAACTAGGGTTTTAAACTAGAAATTGCAGCAATCAAATAGTTTATAACCACAGTAAGGAAATATCCAAGAATTTATGATAAAAGTGTAAAATTAGGACTAAATAAAGAGTAAACAAGAGAATATATTAAAACAAATTTTGTATGGTACAAATATGTATAAAACAATAAACCTTAGACATCAACCCTAAATTATGGCTAAAAATTGCATGTAAAATAATAATTTTGCTTTTCCAATCAATTGCAAACAAATCCTAACCTTACAACAATGACATCCAAGACAAATAATGGTTAATATTTATGGTTTTGTTGTAAATAAACTCTAATTCTCAATAGAACAAATAAAATAAAATATAGGGTTTAAAAGATTGGCACAAGAGATAAGACTAATGTCTTTCTCAATCTAGAGCTAATGGAATCTAGGAGTAAATATCCTCGGGAGAAAAGAGATGGATGTGAATTCAAAGAAATCATGGGGAATAAACTAATTCCCTTCCATTCTTTAACCATTTAATCTTTTGGGAAATTAAATTTCTTCTACGCAAAAATTTAAGAGCCATAAAACATCAACAAAACCTTGGTGAATATTATAATAACCCTAATTCATCAACAAGAAAAATATTAAAACAAGATAAACTCACAATTTCATAGCACATATCATCAAAGATCACTAATAAGCAACTCGGAGAGAGAACCATCCATCAAAAATCATCTAAGAGAATTTGCTTCACTGGTGCTCCATTGTGCACAAGAGAAGAGACAAATAGCTAGTAAAAAATATCTCCAAGTGTGACAATGATCTCTCTTATTTGTATGAGGGTAGCTAGGTCGCTTTTCCTAAATTTAGACTAATGGCCCTAAAATAATCCAAAATCTATGATACAAGTTGGATAGGTCACAAGCCAACCCCCAAAGATAGCTCAATCAATGTAATAACATAAAATTATGCCTCAATTAACCCACGCGTGTGACATTATCCTCCAAAAGATGTGACTCTTCATGAAATATGCAATTAATGGCTCCAAGTGGAGCATCTCATCCCAAAAGTCATGTATCCTAATCATAAGGATGCCACATCATCAAGCAAAGTATCCTCAATCCTAACGCCATCAATAAAGGCAAACACATCATCATCTAGAGCATCAAATAAAGCATGTCATTGTGATAAACTGGTATACATTCCCCTTCAAAGGGGTCCCATGTCATCATTATCATTTGTTGGAAAATCAAGGTAGTTGTATTTTAATGTTTATTCTCCTTACTAGATAATTACTTGTGATATTTGTCGGCATTTTATTTTTATTTTTTACTTCTTCATCAAGTAATTATCAAAACATGAAGATCACAAAGAACACAAGATATAGGCTCCACGCTAGGGAAAAACCCCACAATTGGAGAAAACCCAAACAATCCTCTTCTTATAGAATAAGATCTAATTAAATTTCCAAGACCCAATGACCAAGTCCAAGACCTCCTCAAGCCCCAAGTCAGCGCTCCAAAAGATCTTCTACAAGCAAGACAAAGTCAACGAACGTCAACCTCTTCAAATTCTACTCCAATTAAAGTTTTGTCCTCCAATTCAGGTCTGCAAATTCGACCTGCAACTCTTGGTCTTGCAACTTGCACAAAAACCCTAAACTTTCACACGTGTGACCAAAGATAGGTCAGATTTTAGTTCTTCTTAGTTTGCTTGGTCTTTTGTCTTGTTTCTTTATCCTTTGCTCTAGATTTCTTCTTGCCTAGGTGCAAATCGAACTTCCTTTTTCTTGGTATCCAAATGAAATGAAGTTCCTTCCCTTTTATAGCCTTTCTCAAGGCCTCTTAGAGGCCAACTTTCACTGGGAGGCCTGATTTGGTCCTAGGAGTCCAAATTGACTTCATAAATTCAAAAATAATGTTTTTCTTAATATAAATTGCCCAAATGGGTCTTTTACATGTGACAATAACTCTTTGACTCGTTACAAAGATCTATGGACTTGACAACCCCTAGGAGGATAAAATGGATGATTGACATGTTGGAAAAAATGCAATGTCACAATTTATTATATCAATTGTCCTTAACCTTAATATTTGCTTGTGAACTTCATTTAATCTTCTTCAGTTCTTTAGTTATATATTTTCATCAAACAAATATCAAGAAGGAAATTGTAACAATAGAGGACACATAAATTAGGCTCTCAGCCAGGGAAAAACCCCTCCAAGGGGAGATCTCGGAAAACTCTTCGCTTCTTATAGAATCTGCTTCAAATAAAACCATAAAGACCCAAACCCCAAACCAAGTCCTTCTCCAAGTACCAATTCAACCCTTCCAACAAGTCCTTCCTTAATCTTGCACCAACCAACTTCACACTGCAACTTCAACCTGTCAGCTTCAATACTGCAACTCGTTCTGGTACTTCAACCCTGTAATTTTGGCCTTGTAGTTGTCGCAGAAATCCTAATCTAGCTTCCTCTTGAGACCTTACTAGACCAAGACAGCTCATCCCAAGGTCAGCAAAATCTAAATAGAGTATTCTTCCTTCCAACTATAAGATATTGCACTTCATCCTACTGCAACTCGAACCTACAACTTCGGCCTCCTCCTGCAGCATTAGAAACCCTATAATTTTTCACGTGTGAGAGAGATAGAGCCCAAAAACGAGTATTTCACTTCTTCCTTATATTCCTCTTGCATTCTAAACCTTCGCTCTTTCTTTTCTACTTCTCCCAACTACAGATAGAACTTCTTATGAGATCAAACTTGTGAAATGAGTGTGTCTCAAATGAGGTCGAACTACTCCTTTGTATAGCCTTTCCAAGGGGTCAAATTCCCTCCTTTACGCTGATTTGAAGTTGCCAGGGCCGACTTGTACTTTTGGATTTTCTAGGACTTTCTAGACTCGAAAATAATTATTTTCCAATTACATTTTGCCCAAAAGGGTCTTATAAACATGATATTGACTCCTTTGACTCGTGACAATAAATCTTAAGACCTAACAAACCCTAGAAGCATGAAGAACATGCTTTTACCTAGAAGACAATAAAAAATGAGCATGAAACCCATGCATTTAAAATGATAACTTTTCTTTTTCTTCTTTTGTTTGTTACATAGGATACATATTGAAATGAGTACATCAACAATTATGAAGACTGAAACTAGTTACATTTCCAACATGGCCTAGTTGACCATTTAAATGGAGCATGAAACCCATGCTTGAAAAGCAATACTTTCTTTCTTCTTTTGATTAATACATAAAATTTACATAATGGCATAAGTACAAAGACAATTATGAAGATTGAAACTAGTTACATTCTCCAACACTCCCTCTTAACTAGGGAGGTATTCATAATTGTCCAACAGGTCTATCTCAAGTTGAAATATTCTCATAAGAAGGGATTCAGATTGATAAGCATCAACAATGATTTTATCATCATAGTTAGCACTGTCACATTACCAATGCCTTGACAAGTACACTCTATCTCTCCACAAGATCAGAGAAAAATGTTGGGAGGCATTCCATGGGACACCACACCGCCTCACCAAGGTGCATACTCCACCTAGGATACCTGGAATATGTCTTCTACCGAACCAATTCCCTCAAGGAAATGTTTGTCCATCAAACCATTCTTTATCCAAGTCGATGTACTTGAATTAAGAGCTCCATCCTAATACATCACAGTACATGACTCAAGAATGTTTGTCCAAGACGCTTATCCAATCCACCATTCCCCTTATCCACGTCCATGTACTTGACTTAGGATATAATTCCTAACCTATCACAGTACTTGACACAAGAAGAACCTTGTTAATTCAATCCATCATTCTCCCTATCTGTGATGCATGCACTAGACTTACGGTGGTTAGTCCTGGCCCAATACATGACACAGGGAGAAGCATTGTGCAACCTTACTCCCTCTCAACCTGGGAGGATAAATTCATGCTTACTCCCTCTCAAATAGGGAAAATTCATCAATAAGCCTCAGCTTTTGTCAAAACTACTCATATTTCCCTTACATCATATACCTGTTATAATTGTAGCTTCCTTAACCAACCCTCTTATCACTAAGTTTTCTCATCTTGCAACTTCTTGAATTAGGGCTCCAAATCTCCCTCCTAACAGTTTATGATTTTGTACTTGAGGTCTTCATGTACTACATTGTCAACTATGTCCACCACTACTTGCATTGCTTTCTGCCTTGAAGATAGTCCATTACACGGTTTCTTCAACAAATTATTTATCACAAAGTTAGCCAATCCATTATTTTGAACAAATTGGTTGACCTTTCCAATCAATCTATAAGTCAACACAGCTTCATAGTCAAATAACTCCACCCTCTAGTTACTATTCTCATCTTTCCAAAATAACCAACTCTTGGGATCTTCAAATAAACCTTATTGGTTGTCCTTTATGATTTCTAAACATAGCCCTTTAACTATTCTATTTTTGCTTCAAATCGACATTCCTTAGGGCACCAATCAAACTTCCTTTCAATAGTGACCTAGCTTCTTCAAGATTACTAATATGAGGTCTTCCAAGCACAACCCATTTGATAGTGAATGTCCACTACTTCACTATCCTTAGGGTTTTCATAAATCTACCCATACAATAGTGAACCAACTCTTTTATTCATTGTACAAAAATCTTCTTCAAGTTTGCCTCTAAACAATTATCAATCTGAGCCTACATCATTCAGCCCTATCTAGGGCTTCTTTGTACTTGCAAAGAAAAACAAAAAAACCCTCACCAAGGACCTTCTTGTGTGTTTTCCATAGAGAGATGTGACCTAGTTTTGGAAATCCTAATAGATAACACGTCCTCCAAAAACAAACCCTTCTTTCAATTTGCAATTACATGGAAGTTTTGTCCTTTCTAGACTGTGAGAATCTTCTTTCCAACCATTTACACCTTGTCCAAATGTCCTTCAAAGATCAGTCCCTAAAGCTCAAATCCCAACCTCTCCTAGTAGACCTATAATCCTCCACAGGTCTGCAATTTGTGCCCCTTTGAATAGCTATTTGTTGCCCTCCAACAGCCTCAAGATGTCCAACACAAACTGTCGTAAACTAGGACAAACCATCCAGTGACGAAACATTAATTCAAAACGAGTAAACATGCCTTGTTCCTGCAACTACAATTGCTCCTCATTCTCGGGTTCTGTGCAAATATGAGCTCTGGTTAGGGCACAACAATAGCCCTAAAATTTGCTCCAAAACCTCCCTTAAGACCACCTTTCTCCTCCAATCATCTTCATTGTCCTTGACTATGTTTGCAGCTTAGACTAAGCCTCTTTCTAGGCCTCTCGGCCTTCCCAAAAAGTAAGTCGTCCACCTGCAATCTACTCAAAGGTCTGCGGCCCAAAACAGAGGAAGAGAATACTTTTAGCATTGCACAAGAATTCCCAAATTTCTTCTCCAAATCTTCGGTTTGCTCCTTTTCAAACTCAACCCTAAAATCATTCTCAAGAAGACACAAAACAAAGCTCCTAATTTCCTTAGCTAGAGTCCTTCATATCCACAGCCAATTCAGAGAAATATCTTTGATGGTGTTGCACTCAGTTAAGAGTATGGCTTCCTTAACAGCCCATCTTGACATTCAAAATCAGTCTTTACATGGACTATATCTTAGAAAGAACTTGAACTGTTGTCAATTTTTTGGAAAAGATGGCATACATCATCAGAGTAACCCGTGTCATAGTCATGCATGCTCTTTAGGAGAGACAACACATCATTGTAGAGATAGGGTTACCAATCGGCCATATGAGACCATGCCACTTTAATTGAATGTCATTGTATTATTGTTATTACAAAATTTTAGCCAGACTAATCAAATTGTCATTTTGTTGTTTTGTCGTTTTGTTTGCATTCACATATTGTAGGAGCTAGAATCAAACACATTATAACTTCTTATATCTTAGTTTGGATCACTTGTATCAACAAAACTCGGATTCATGTCAAGAGGAAAAACTTGATTTGTGTCCTTACAAAAGATGTATTACTCCTTGCACTACACAACTTGTATTTCCATTTTACTTTGATCATAGAACTCTGTATTAAGACAAGAGAACCTCACATGTTTGTATATGCATATGAGTGTAGTGACTTCACATACCTTACATATCTTCTAACCGTCCTTCATGATTTAGGATTTTGATCTTTCAATAATATACTTAAACATAACTACCTTATCATATTCTTTGATGAAGGAACCTTTTGTAGAGGTATCAACTATGCCAACAATAGTGATCTTCAAGCCTCTTTTTACCAACCTTTGCTCTGATACCATGTTGGAAAATCAAGGTAGTTGTAGTTTAATGTTTATTCTCCTTACTAGATAATTACTTGTGATATTTGTTGGCATTTTATTCTTTTGTTTTACTTCTTCATCAAGCAATTATGAAAACATGAAGATCACAAAAACACAAAGAACACAAAATATAGGCTCCACGTCAAGGAAAAGGCCCACAATTGGGGAAAACCCAAACAATCCGCTTCTTATAGAGTTAGATCAAAATGAGATTTCCAAGACCAAATGACCAAGTACAAGACCTCCTCAAGCCCCAAGTCAGCACTCCAAAAGATCTCCACGCAAGACGAAGTCTTCCAAAGTCAACGAAGGTCAGCCTCTTTAAAGTCTGCTCTAGTTTTGGCCCTGAATTTAGGTCTGCAACTTCGACTACCAACTCTCAATCTTGCAACTTGCACAAAAACTCTAAACTTCCGCACATGTGAGAAAAGATAGATCAGATTTCAGATCTTCTTTGTTTGCTTGTTCTTCTTCTTGTTTCCTTGTCCTTTGCTCTAGATTTCTTCTTGTCTAGGTGCAAATCGAACTTCCTTTTTCTTGGTATCCAAATGAGAAGAAGTTCCTTCCCTTTTATACCCTTCTTAAGGCCTCTTATAGGACGACTTGGTCTTGGGAGTCCAAATTGACTTTATAAATTCAAAAATAATGTTTATTTCTTAATGTAAATTGCCTAAATGGGTCTTTTACATGTAACAATAATTGTTTTGACTCATGACAAATATATCTTGACTTGACAAACCTTAGGACCATGAAATGTTGATTTTTTGTAGCATCGGATGTGCTCTAGCCATGAAAATTAGGGGAGACGCTAAGGCACATGAGATTTCCAAGACCCAGAAATAGTTTGGAGAAATTCCACCCGAATGAAGAGTTATTAAAATAATTAATATTTTTAATGGGTTCCTAAGTCTAAACTTAGGAAAACAAAAATATTAAAGGGTATTAACAAAGATAAGGGTGAGAAACTTCTAAGAGACCAGAATCAAGTCTATCTTAATCTTAACCATTGATTAGAGACTTAATCTGGGTCGTTGATTCATCAACAAGAAAAGTATAAGAGAAGACTTGAGGATCATTTGGAGATACCCCTGCAGATACTCAGTATCTCAAGGAAAATCGATTATGAAGAGGAGATTGATTTCAAAGGGAGAGTTGTAGGATGGAGGAAGAAGAGGGCATCAACAACAGTCTATGATTGTGGAGGAGTTGACGCGGGGACAATGAGAGACAGCGGAGAAAGAGACACAGTCCATAGGAGAGACGTAGCCCTCACGCAGGGTGACACAGAGGGACGCAGAGCCACTCAGAGTGACGTAGAGGTGACGCAAGAGTGAGAGAAGGGTCTCCAAAGTGTCAGAAAGTCAGAAAGGGAAAGCCTTGGGTGTTTTCTTTCAGTTTCTCTATAAAATCATTCTTTGTAAAATCGATCGTTGCTGAAGATTAATAAAACCCTCATCTCCTGCACTAGTTTTCCCGCATTGGGTTTTTCTGGGGACGATTGTCCAAAAACAACTGTGTTGATGTGATTAGTTCTTGTGCATGTATTTTCTCTGCGTAATTATGTGATAACTTCATAGAATTTTTTTAATATTTGCATAAGGGATTTCGTAAATAACTTATTGTGAAGAATAAGTAGGTGAAATAAATCAGTGGTTGTAGTAGAATTTCAATGTAGAAATCTTCACATGAAATGCATGCTTGACCTAATTGAGCATGAAACCCATGCTCGAAAAACAATATTTTCTTTCTCTTTTTGCTCAATACACAAAATATACATAATAACATAACTACAAAAACAATTATGAAGACCGAAACTAGTTACATTTTCCAACATCATCGACCATCGTTAAGGGCAAGGCAACATCTATCAAATAGGTGCAACGTCAGTCGAGGAGTGTCCTACCATCTCCAAGGGTACATCTACTCTCAAGGCAACATCATAGATCTCATAAACAACATCCAAGGTCTTGGAGTTGGGAAAGAGTATCATTAACTATGTCAAGTCATCCTAAGGTCAATGCTCCTTAGGAAGTGTTAAACGTTGTTTGTCAAGGTACCCTATTTCATCATCAAAATGGATGGAAATCCTTTCTAAAATGTTGGGGAGCATCATAAAGTCCCTCAGGTGATGTTGGTTGTACATGGGAGCAATATCTAGCACATACTCAAACAATTGAGTGAGATCAACATCATGGGTGCAAGAACAATAAAAGTATTTGAGTGGGCCATATTCAATGTTCAAGCCATCAAAGTACTTCACACAAGCATCATCTTCAAATGTCTAACTAGCTTATAATTGTACAGAAGTTACCATTCTCAAGTATGGGAGGGTTATCACATGGCGTTATTAGGTGCTTCCAACCCTAAGGGGAGAATAGTTCCTATGCCCACCCTTTCAAAAGATAAGTGTATCTAATAGATGTTATGGACTAGGATTTACTTTACGAGTGGTGTCATAATCTTATGCCCGGTTATATCAAACAATTTTCCATAAATGCCTTTATGGGGGGCCACTTAGTTGCTTAAGTTACCTTCCGGCACCTTTGTTTTTCCAAGCCCCCCATATGTGACTTCTTTCTTTACATAAATGTTTAACAAGCTCCATTGATTATCATATAATAATGAGATAACCCCTTTTAGTGATGAGTCTTTTGTTGCTTCATCGAGGCCAATATGTTCTTAGAGAGTTCCTTTTACTTTGATAGGTCTTATATGCATGGATACTCTTAGGGATGACTACCTATATAAGTGGGAGTAGAGCTCAAGCTATAATTTGGCTTTTTCTTGCTTCACATCCTTTTCCATTCTTTTGTGTTTTGATATTTGGCTTATGATTTTTCTTTGCTTATAGTTGTATCAACCTCAAGAATATACAACCCCTTCTTTTCATAAGAGAAGGTCAACAAGAAACCAACGCAAGCGAAATACAACAATCAATCAAAAGATGGGATAACAAAGTAGGAGGAATGATGACAAGTGCCAAGTATGAATCAGATGGAATGTTATCATCATCAAAGCCTCCTATTTGTGCCTGTTACACAAAAATATCATCACCATGACTATTTGCAGTCAATATGGGTCTATCATCACTTATACTGGCCTCCTAAGCAAGTCTCAGACCCTAGCTCTTCATGTCAAGCTTTGCAAATGAGAGAAAGACATTGAAAATCAATTAAACTCTGGTTCCGCACTTTCTCTCACTTTAGCCTGCGGGTCCGCACTCTTTGTTCATATTACCTGCGTATCTGCACGCTCTGTTTGTAACGGGGTGGGTGCATACCCCTGTAAAAGTCAAAAAGGCGCAAGTTTATTCTAAAAAACTCACTTTGGGTTAATTTTAGATGTTTCTAGAAGGAATTTTGACGTGGATTGTTCTCTCCAAGGTGGTTCATGCATCCCAAAAGAGAAAGAGCTAATCCCTTGATAGGAGGAGCTATCCCTTTGAAGGAGGGCTTTATCCCTTTGAAGGAGGACCTAGTAACTTCCCTCCATTGCACTATAAATTAAGGCATTGGGTCAGTTGCTGGGGAGGTTAGAAGATGAACATTTTTTAGGGAAATGCTGATGGAATTGGGACTTCCTAGTTAAACTTGAGAGAAGAGATCACATACCTTTTGGTTTCATTGGGAAGTGAGTGAAACTTGTCAAAGTAGAGGAGACTTCTTATCGGACCCTAGGAGGAGCTTGTACATCATCAAGGCACAGGTTTTAAAGTTCTTCTTTCATTTGAATTAATACAATCAAATTCATTTTTCTCAACAAATTGTCTTATGTGGTTTGTTTCATAATCTCCTTGATCATTATGATGGATATGCTTTATGATATTGGCTTTTCAAGTGCTATTTAATTTGTTTGCTTGTTTGTGTTTGCATACTTGCTTCAAGGAAGCTCATTTGGAGCAAAGGAGCGAGGCTTCCACAAACTTGCGTTGGACCCAAGGTAGGCCTAAAACACTTGTTTGCCTTTGTTTTTAATTGCATATTTAGAGAAAGATAGTTTTTGATTGGATTGATTGTCACTAGATATCTTTAGATAATAGGGAGGTCGATCTTGTCCGCAACCTCGACTCATTCCATGTGACAGTACTCATGGCACGTCAGGTGGATGGTTTTAACACAATAGTAAACCTATGTGTACAGCACACTGAACATAACATAGACTCAACAATTTGGCTTAAAACACGTTATGCATTGAGATGGAGAGGGCATACTAAGGTAGATACAAGGAATATTTCAATAAAAAGGCTTTACCACTTTTCACTCAACCCTATTCAAAACTTGACAGCACTCATATTTAACCCTACACCCGATTTTTGATCTTTAGACTCGAATCAACATGAAACAGAGCTTTCACAATGATTGGGTAGCGGTGACTTTAACACACTTTAATTTACCAAAGATTATGCTTTGAAACACAAATTGCAATTAGGGATGTAGAATCCTACCTTAGAATTTAATGGAAATGAATTGATGACTACGTAGATTCTTTGAAGGGTGCCAGAGAAAACGTTGCACAACATTTTTGCGCAGCACTGTGCAGCGACCAGGTTGGGTAGCATTTGCGCAACATATTTCTACAGTGAAGAAGAGATCAATTTCTTATCAATGTGCATGCTAGGAATCGATTTGTGGTCTCTTGTAGTGATGTTGTGTCCTTTAGCCCTCACTTTAATTAGCATGAGTATAGGGGTTATGGGGAATCAATAAATTTTAGGGGTATAATGTGATGAATGAGCCATTAAGCATGAGGGTGTACCATGGTTGTGAATGGAGGAAAGTGGTAGTAGTATTATGAGAATAGGTTTAGAATGAAGGGGAGGGGGAAAAGGGGATGTATGTAAATGATAATTGAAGGATATGTATAAAGGGAAATTAGAAAATAGGGTATGAAATAGGGAAGAATGGGGTAGATAAAAATAGGGAAATAAAGTATAAATGATATGTGGTGGAATATTTTAATGACCATACATCATGACCAACAGAACCTTGACTGACACAAACTCATTTTGGATGGTTATGACTGAAAAAGACTAACACATAACCCCTTTCAACTCAGACTGACTAGATAAACATGTGTGACCTCATAACCTCATGACTCCCACTTACTAAGACTCTTTATGAAAGAACTTCAACGATTTCGAATAGTAACTTTGAGGCTATGACAGTAGCAGTAGTCATAGGCTAACCTGCTCAAAAACTGAAAATCA
The DNA here is from genome assembly GCA_000404065.3 of Pinus taeda. Taxonomy (NCBI): domain Eukaryota; kingdom Viridiplantae; phylum Streptophyta; class Pinopsida; order Pinales; family Pinaceae; genus Pinus; species Pinus taeda. Next base: position 49,709 of record APFE031384995.1, read on the forward strand.
ATGGATAAGGAAAATACATTTGACTTCAAAAATATTAAAACCCTAACATAATCTTCTCATATTTTCTTACTAATGCAATATACAAATAGGAGGTGTTTTTAGTTGTGGCTTTCCCCAGTAAATAATTGTGTAATGTGTTGATTGAATTCTTTCTCTTGTATGCTTCGTGATTTCTTGATCGATTAATTGTTTCTGCTGATGAGTAGAGTATATTCAAGTCTATTTTTTAGCAAAATACAATTAACAGTTTGAATCTACAAGTAATTTCTACACCTTTTACTATTTTTCACTTGACATTTATTATAGTCAAAGGTTGAAATTTTGACTAGAAAATGAGATGTACAAATTGATGAATTGAACAAACTCTCATAAGGAAAACTATTGGGTTTTCCCCCTTGTGGGATTTGTCTAAAGAAAATTTTGGTGTCTCTTATCTCATGGAATCATTGTGATCTTTACTACTCTACTGAATTTATGGTTGATATTTTCTAAGTATAATTGCTTGAAGATTTGAAGATTTAAGAAGAAAAATTGTATCATTGAAACTATTCATCAAATTGAAAATTATTCTAGTCTATCTTGTTACTAGAAAATCAACATGGTATCAGAGATTTGGTGAAGGAAAAGAGCATTAATATCACTTTGAAGAGACCGCATCCTACATCTTTTGTCTTGTTTGATCATATTCATCATGAATTCCCTCATGAAGGCAAAAAACAAAGTTGAAGGAGCTACAAACTTCATAGCAGGGAAGACTAGAATTGACCTTGTTCCTGCAAGGAATAACGTCTTGGATATTGTGAAAGTAAAAGTTACTGAACCAGTTGATCAAGTAGGAAAAGACAAGTTCAAAGAAGATGGCATATTGGCCATGAGCATCATTGTGGAATCTGTTAGAGATCATCTAATTCCCGATATTATCGATCATGAATCTTCCAAGAAAATGCATGGTGCACTCATTGGATTATATATACACCATCAACGACAATGGCCAATCTATAAGTTTAAGGAATTAGCATCGTGACATTAATATTACAAATAATGATACAGTGGCAGCATACTTCATAATAATATCTCAATTAAGAGATTAAATCAAAGTTATTGATGAAGTTGTACCTAATAAAAAACTAGTATTTGTAGCACTCAATGAACTTCCTAACACTTGGGATTATTTTTCATCGAGCATTAGTGACAAAGAAACTACTCCTACCTTTTGATAAAATATGGGTTTCTTGCACTCAATAAGAATCTATGCTCATGTCTAAAGGCAAGATTCCGAATCCAAGTGAATATTCTCAAGCTTTTTCAACCCACTCAAAGAATAGTAAGGGAAGAAGAATTCTTGGAAGATTTCAAATAAGTACATGAAGAAGATCTGCTCCAACACTTTCTCCACCAAGAAGACCTCCTCCCTCCTCTCAAGAAAGAAGGTACATGTCAATTGTTCAATATTATAGTTTCCAAGCATATGGTCACTATCAAAATATGTGTCCTCCAAAGAATAATGATTGAAAAAGGAAAGGGAAGAAACATGCTTCTACAAATAATCTTAATGAACCTTCATACAAGAGGAGGCCAAGGAATAAAGATATTGATGATTATGATTATTTATTTTATTCTACTTTCACGGTTCAATTGCAAGTCATGAAGAAATATGGCTGGTGGACAGTGATGCCTCTAGGCACATGACTGGAAGTCATGATAATTTCTCTAAACTAGTTGAAAAGAAGATATCTCAAAGGGTGGAGTTTGGAGACAATGGAAAGTATGAAGTTAAAGGCATTGGTTCATCATACTTCCAATTAGAATCAGGAGGTAATGTCTCTATTAAAAATATTGTATATCCCGGTTTGAAGAAGAATTTGTTATCCATTTCATCTCTTAAATACAAAGGTTATAGAATTTACTTCGTTGATGGTCAAGTTATAGTATGGAATAAAGACTCCTCCTTTTAATTTACCAAAGTAATTGGTGTATGAATTGAATACCTACGTCGTATCCTTGGACGCTCAATTCAAGCCTTGGTACACAACACCTCTAATCTTCGTGAACTATGGCATTGAATGTATGCTTCATGTTCATTACAAAATTTTGACTAGAATGAAGGATTTTTTTAAAGGTGTACCAAAAATAAATATTGAACATGATGGAGTTTGCAAAGGATGTTCTCTTGGGAAAAATGTCAAAGGATTATTTACTAGCAGTGATAGTAAGTCCAAAGGAATCTTGGACCTTATAGATTATGATGTTTGTGGACCTATGCCTAACAAATCCTTGGGTAGTTATTTGTACTATGTCACTTTAATTGATGATTACTCTCATAAAACATGGATTTATTTCTTAAAGTCCAAGGATAGAGTATTTGGAAAGTTTCGAGAAATCAAGGAATGGGTTTAAAATTCTACAAGAATAAGGATCAAGACTTTCAGATATGACAATGGAAGAGAATACGTATCCAATGAGCTCATTGTCTTCTACAATGATTTTAGAATTAAGAGGGAGATGATAGTTCCCTACAATCCTCAACAAAATGGTATTTTTGAAAGGATATGGAAGCTTCCAAAGACATGCTTCATGATCAAGAGTTTCCTATATTTCTATGGGGAAAAGTTTCAAAGACAATTATTTATGTTCAAAATAGATGTCCACACTGAATCATGGAATATAAGACTCCTGAAGAATTCTTTCAGGTGAGAAGCCTGATGTTGAACATTTAACAATTTTTCATTATCATATTTATATTCATGTGCCTAAGGAGAAAAGGAAAAATTTGGAACCTTCTAAGAAGAAGGGAAATTTTTCTGGTTATAGTTAAAATTCAAAAGCTTTTAAAATATATATACTAGGACAACGATCAATTGAAACTAGAAGTGATGTCAGATGTTGTTGTTTGGAAATCCAAAGGATCGCACTTGGACTCTGATGATCAGATATAGGTAGATCATAAAAATACGAAACCAAAACCTAAAGATCTTGAACCTATGGGAACAATACTCTCCAGAATAGTCAAATGAACCACATGAATATTTTGACTCACCAAGATTCATTGTACCTGAGACTAGAAAAAGACCAATTTGGCTAAAAATAACCTTAAAAGAAGCAGAAGGGCATGCAACACCTTGTGACACCTTAAAATAAATCAAGAGACCAAAGAAGTATCCATATTATGCAGCATTTATGTGTAAAATCATTAAGTCTGAGTCGTCCACCTATGAAGAGGCAATTGTACATCAAGTTTGGAAAGACTTTATGCTTGAAAAGCATCAGTATATATTAAAGAATGATGTCTAAGAAATCATACCAATACCTTAGGGAAATATGTTTTGTCTTGCAAATGGATCTACAAAATCAAGCATGCAACTGATGGAAACATTGAGAAGTGCAAGGTAAGATTTATGTCCCATGGATTCTCCCACAAAGAGGGAGAATATTATGAAGACACATTTACTCCTGTTTCCAGATACTTTTCTATTAGATCTATTATTCCTTTTGCTTCTCTTCTAGGTAGGAAACTATGTCAAATGGATGTTAAAACTACTTTTCTTAATGGAGTCATTGAAGAGGAATTATATATTAAATAGCCTCAAGGCTTTGAGGTATTAATAGAGAGACACATGTTTCCAAATTTAAGAAAGAAGAAAGCTTTGTATGGGCTTAAGTAGGCTCCTTGTGCATGGAACTCTCGAATTGATGGTTATTTGTTGAGTCCTGGTTTCACAAAGAGTGATGTTGATCCAAGTACTTCAAAGATGTTGAAGGTGAGCCCTTTATTTTTCTGTTGTATGTCGATGACCTATTTCTGACAGGGGTTGAGAATCTTATTCTCCAGTGTGAGAGTGAGCTGATTTTTGAATTTGAGATGAAGGATATTGGTCTTATGCATTACTATTTGGTATTGGAAATATGGAAAAAGCCTAGTGAAATCTTTGTTGGACAAGGAAAGGACATCATCAAGATCCTCCAGATATTTGGCATAATGGATTGTAAGTCCATCAATACTCCAATGGTGACAAATTTGAAGAAGTTTTGAGACTCTAACTCTAATTTGGTTGATCCCCCTATGTATCATAAATTGATGGACTCATTGAACTATATGGTGATCACCATACTTGATATATGCTATGTTGTGAACACTTTGAGCCAATTCTTGGTTGAGCCCTGACATTTTCATTAGGTTGCAGCTAAACATATATCGAGATATCCACATGGCACCATTGATTATGGTTTCAAATATGGTTCTAATGGAGAATTACAATGGCATGGTTTTGCATATGTTGATTGGTTAAATGCATTGAAGATATAAAGAGCACTTTTGGTTTCTATTTTAGCCTTGGTTGTCTATGATATCATGGTCAAGTAAGAAGCAAAATTTTGTTTCTCTCAGTACATTTGAAGTTGAGTATATAGTTGCTTGTTTAGCATGTTGTGAAGCAATTTTCCTTCAAAAAAAAATCATTGGTTTATTTGATCTAGTGTTGGACAACCGTGGTATATTTTGACAATAAAAGTTCTATAAAGCTTTCTAAGAATCCAATTTTTCATGAAAGGTCGAAGCACATTGAGATCAAGTATCTTTAAATCCAAAATATTGTCCAGAGAGGAGTTGTGAGACTCGAATACATCCCCACTGCTGAACAGGTTGCTAATGTCTTGGCAAAGCCATTATCCTAGATGAAGTTTTCTTATTTTAGAAAAAATCTTGGAGTGGATAAGAATCCCTCTCTTGGAGAGGGAGAATTGATTTTATAACATCATGAAAACGACAATCTTCCTTGGGCTTAGCTGAGACACCATGGTTTATGGTCAGTAAGATTGTCATGGTAACTCTATTGGTCATTGAGATTGATTGAGAAACCAATATGATTGGGGAGTTTGGTTCTAAGGCTTGGAGTGATCCCTTAAGTCATTGTATTTGACTAAGAGACCAGTGGGTTAGTTCAGGGACACTGATTTTGATTTCTATTCCTTGAGTCATTGTGTTTGACTGAGAGACCAAGTGGACTTGGTCAAGAAGATTTACTTTGATTACCCTCTTGTGTCATTTTTCTTGACTAAGAAACCATTTCATATGGTTGGAGAGATTGGCCTCATGAACAATATCGATTGGTCCCATGGTCAGTTGGGTTCTGACCTTGTTTCCATTGGTTTTTACTTATGGGGTGAGCTTGATGTTATGTATCTTTCCTTATGATGAAATTTGTACATTTGTTGAGAGAGAGAATGAAAATTACCTCCATGACTAAGATGGAGTGTTGAAAATTGTAGTTGTAGTCGATATTTTCATTGTCAAAGTCAAAGGAAAAATATATTGTTTTCTTGTTTCCCAAGTCAGCCTCAACTTGACAGGTTGGCCCCATCATTTCAAGGGGTTTGACCCAAGGTCAAAAGCCAATTGTTGTGACTCTTATATATTGACATTTGTTGGACCTCATTTAGGCATCATCACAACACGTCATTCGATATGTTCTAGCAAGGATATTTTCTCACACGTCCAAAGAAAGAGGAGTTTTCTCTCTGCATTGACCAACAATTTTGACATTTGTTGACCATCATTGACTTGACTCTATCTCTGTTTTTTGATCGAGTTGCTAATTATGGATTGGAGGTCAAATATTCCAGTCATATTTGACTGATTTGTTAACCAAGTTTTAGCTTTTTTTATGGGAGTTGACCAAGGGTTGACCGTAGGTTAAACCCTACAGTTTGACATAAATTCTCTGTGGAATTGTAGGATTGAATTTTGGCCCTTTGACCAGTAGCCTTTGGCCAAAACTCGGCTCCCTTAATTAGACTTTTACCAGAGAGCAGTTCGTTGACTATTCTCTCTATTTTGATTGGTTTTCACTTGACAGTTATTGTAGTAAAAGGTTGACATTTTCACTGGAAAATTAGATATACAAATTGATGAATTGAACAATCTCTCATAAGGAAACATTACCGAGTTTTCCCCCTTGTGGGGTTTTGTCCCAAGAAAATTTTTGTGTCTCGTCTCATTGTTTCATTTTGATCTCCATTGTTCTACTGAATTTTATGGTTGATATTTTCAAAGTATAATTGCTTGCTGATTTGAATGCTCTAAGAAAAAAATTTGTATCATTGAAAGTAGTTAAATGATTGAAAATTGTTCTAGTATATCTTGCTACTAGAAAATAAACACTAAGTTAGACCCCAGATCGAAGGAATATAGAATGTAGGATCCATATGCACACAAAATCATCATTAGCAGAGATGTAATATCTAATGAATCCCCTCTAATTAAATCAAATAGTGTAAAATGATAAAAAAAAAAAAAAAAAGTCATAAATGTTAATGATGTTAAGAAAAATGTGGAATTTCCATAGGCAACACCAAGATGATCTACGCTGGAGATAAATCCTCCTAAAAAGTATATCGATTTTATTTCATCTATTGTTTTGGTTACAGGGAATTTTCTTGTTATCAGTTGTTGGGAAAAATAGTGAGGGGGTGGGGGGGTTGAATCAGTATTTTAAAACTCACTTAAAATTTGTTTTATTATCCATGTTTCTGTACACGAATATAATGAAGAAAACCTACGTATGTACATGATTATGAAAACAACTAGTGTATATCCAGTTAACTAAATTTTCAGTTAATCCATCATTTGCTTAACTTGAACCAGTGTATCAGTACTTTATTAAGAATTAAATAAATAGTAACCATGTGCATTAAGAACATAATAAACCATCACACATCAGCAACACATCAACACACATGAACACTAGGATTTTTAGGTGGAAACCCAATGTGGGAAAAAAAACCACCACTGTTATCGTCCCTATATTTATATTTTATTATAAAGAAAAACATCTTACAATATTGTACTGGTGTAGACTCATACTAGCATGCGGGCACCCACCTGCAGAAGGCTACATCCTTCTCTCATTCTCTAGCACCCATTTGAAGGGAGATCCAACCCCTTGATCTTGTTTACAGGCACCCACTGGAAGGGAGATCCTACCCCCTTATCTGATTTACCAGCTACCGGAAGGAAGCTTCGACTCCCTTATTGAAAACTCCAACCCTCTGCACTTTTGTGGACCACGTTTCATAAATTTTCACATTGGATCCACCTAATATAAAACATCACAACTTATAGGCCACTTTTCATCAAATTTTCATACTAGACCCACTACCATTATTTAAGCCCAATACCAAATATCAAAACTAAAATTGATCACTAAAACAAATAATTAAATCATTGAACCAACTAATATCCAAACCAATCAACTAATTCTCAAACAACCAAAGTAGTTAGATCATTGTAACCAGAATACCAATATTGAACCCAAACATTGCATCAACTCACTGAACCAACTAAAAACCTTGATTAAAAAAATGTCAGAATATATATGCTACTCTACTTTAGTGAATCCATTTGTATACACGACCTCCTTGAAGCATACCTGCTTACAGATATCAAATAATTGAACCTTGAAATTGAATCTTTGTCATTCTGAAACAAACACTAAGTTACACCCTAAACACTGAATTAATCTAAAATAATCACAGAACCATCACAGATCTTCAATCACATACAACTAGCAACATCATCACTCTTCAATCAATAAATTAAACTTCAATCATCATATTAAACCCAGATCATCAAGTAAGACTTCATTGACAGACAATAGAAACACAACAAGATTGACTAGACTGATCAGACCTCTTATTCAACAAAACCATAGTTTGTATATGTGATTTCCACATAACTCTTTCACGTTTATACGTGCTTCTTAGGAATCAAACCTGCGTATAGATTTGTCCAAAGTGTAGAATCGACACACGACTTGCCAGTATTAAACCCACGCATGTACGGGCCTTTCAAGTTAACAAACCTACGTACATTTCTGCAACTATTGACTCATATCTTGGTTGTAAATCAAACCTTCAGAAAAAAATACATCTCTTTGCATACATAATAAAAAATGTGTCAGACATAAATATTACAGATCAAATCAATCCATTATCAATATAGTCATTTCAGATCTACTAGATCTTATCCATCATCAAATTCTCAGGTGCACACTTAGTTTCAGATCAAACTATTCATTAATAGCCCATTACATGCACACTTTCTTCAAATCTAACTATGAAATGTTAATTACTAGCACACCTAAACACTTTGATCTTAATCTTCTTATATAGATTAGGCCTTATCCAATACCACAAGTCAAATCCTTAGTAATGTCAATGGTATTCTTAGACGGGATCAAATATATGTTGTCACACTCATTACTATGGGTCAATACCATGGTAAATATCCCTGGTATTTAGGATACCATGGTGCGGAACTATATGCATTTTTTTTCTCCATACTCGTGTATGTATGTACCTTTGCTTCACAGAACCTGAGTGTATTTATCAAAACATCACCTTCATCATTGTTTGTCTCTGGACTATTATGCCTTTGAACAAACTCTCTATCACATGTGTACTAACTTGTAATAACATCATGTTAGCATCATGTTGACAAACTTAATCAAGTAGTTTTCCATAAAGGACAACACATTTTTCATAATGCCAACGATCTCCCCCTTTGGACTTAATGGAAACCACTTTGGTATTTGGTCACCACCACCTGTAGATACATGTAAACACATCTGTAGATATATCAAGCATTCTCCAAACACCAATTTATCTTCCCCTTTGACACCAAGGGAAAATGGGTGACCAATGTTTAATGAAGGCTTCTCTTCCTTTGTTGACATGAGCGTTAATGATCTAATCTGTTGAGTATGAATATTGAATACTGACCATGCTCCCCCTGAGCACATAATGAATTTTCTAAAGATATAAAAAGAATGACTCTATGACTCAACCATACATTTGTGGGGATCACAATTGCAGTTACACCAAAACCACAGGTGTTAGTAAATGGACGCATCGCTAGAGTTAACAGATCCTCGAGAGGTGGTTAGTCCATGTCACGAAACACACGGGGAGCGCTAGATTATCCAATGCCCAACAATCTCCCCCCCAACGCGAGCCGGGTGTGATTCGAACTCGAGACCTTTGGCTCTGATACCACTTGTTGGGATCACGATTGCTGTTACACCAAAACCCGCAGGTGTTAGTAAATGGACGCATCACCAGAGTTAATGGGTCCTCGAGAGGCGGTTAGTCCATGTCACGAAACACATGAGGAGCGCTGGATTATTCAATGCCCAACAACATGACCTTTCCTATCACCAATGACTCCATTTATCACCCAACACAGTGGAGTTATAAACTACATCACATGCCTAAAAAGATGGGATTACATGACTTGACCACAATAGTGATTGAATTTTACAATGATTTATAACATAGGTATTTACATGACCTTTACATCAAGAGACAGATGTGGAATTTATAACCAAAACAAAACACCTCAATAAGACCATGATAGTCATCAACAACTATCATACACCATATAGGATCTGCACCATAAGCATTTGTCAGCAACACCATGAACAACAATATGCACCTTTCATAATCAATTTGCAAGATAAGGCACATCATCAATATTGTGACCAAGTATGCAGCATAAGATTTTCCATAGAGATCTACTATCAACTCATCCTCTTGACCTCATCAAGGCTAACTTTCTCTTTCCCTTAGTAGGAATAGCCTCAAATCAAAGTTCATCAAAGCAACATATATTTTCATCCATCAACCAAGCATATGCCATGTCTCCAAGTATCATCCAGCATATATAGCAAAAAAATATCCATAACCATATCTTCACAAAATAATTTGCATAATATCATGTACATGTAGCTCATGTAAGCACCATAGGAATCATCCATGACAACAACATCATCATAAAATAATCATAACAAGATCTACATGTTCTTTCCACAACAATCCCCAACATATCATACATGTATCATCTCTAGAGAGTTTTCTATCATCCCACATCTGAGAAGCATCAACCATAATTAACAACTCATGCATCATCATTCAAGAAATTCAACAACATAAGCATCATCACCATTGATAAGCATCAATATGTACTAAGGAATTCTAAAGCAAACATAATGCCAACAATGCATTATTAGAAACATAGAAAATTCCCCCCCTGAACCTATGCCAATTGTTCACTGCCATATCTTATCATATCATCTCATATATCAATAAGGACATTAAATTATCTTCATCAATCGGTTATCCATCAAGGCATCAACAACTTATAAAAGCCAAAACCACTTCTAAATAGCATCAACAGACTGTAACCATAAATTATCATAGCGACAAATCCAAATAATAATTTTTTGAAACATATAAAAGCCTTTTCTTGAGTTTTTCCCACTGTTTCTTCATCATAGAAAAACATACGCGACTATTCGGATCAGAACTCGTTTATATACACAACTTGTCTTCATAGGATCCATGTACATAAAGTAAAATACTGAAACTTCACAACTTCAGCTCCCCCTGAGCTTGTATTGTATGTACCTGTTCACCGTTACTACACCAGATGCATTGTCAGTAATATAAGCAACATGAATATCAAAACAACCATGGGAATCATCATCAAGACAAAACATGCATTGCTCCCCCTGAGATTATACATCATTAATCCTGAGGACTTGATAATCATCTTCTGCTCTTATGAAGTCATGTACCTCACATCACTTCTATAGTCATTGTCAGAAGTAAGTTTTAAAAACTAATGGACTATAATAGGGTCAATCTACCCTACGCTTCTCATTGTGATTCCGTCTTCGAGGTTTGCTTGCAATTTCTAATTATGTGTTAGAACTTATCCCATCTCCTGGTTCTATTTTGTATACTTGACCTGTAATCAATGGTCTTATTGTGAAAATTTGGAAGACCCAAATTTATACTACAAAAACTGTTATCACCAAAAAATTGATCATCTAGCCTAATTTACTAGATGGATTGAAGTACATCATGTAAAGCCAATTTTATCATAATAAAATTACTTTCACTGTAATAATTACTTAATAAACCACCTTTGTTAAGTAATTTATAATTAAACCCATGAAGAATAATTAAATAAATCACTATTTATTTTATTTTCTTCTAGGAATAATTAATTAAACCATTGATTAATTAATATTCCTTATCATATTTAGCCTATATATGAAAAATCAACCAATAAATTATTAACTATCTTATTTTTCTCTAAGAATAATTAATTAATCACTAATTAATTATTTTTCCTTTTCAAATTTGACTAAATCCCTCAGGAATAATTAAATAAATTATTATTTGTTTATTATTCCTTAACCAATTTCTTGAGATGATAAATAAATCATTTATTTATTTATTATTTATTAATAAAAGTTTAAATACTTTTTCCCTCGTAATCTAAATATAATAAAATATTCCAAGTGGTTATTCCAAGAATGGGGTTAACAATATTTTATTGTTGCATCTTATTCTACGATAAGTCAATATTTTGTTCTAAATAGAGGGGTTTTTCATTCATTATTCACTTCTGATTATTTTCATTGTTGCACTCATTATTGTAACTCTGATTATTATCACTGTCGCACACCATTTTTGCCATTTGAGTTCTCATTGAGCTCAAACATTTTATTTGTTGGGTTTATACATTATAGAGGAGAGAGACTCTATCAAAAAGATGAAGACATTTGAGCATAGTCAAGATCCGATCCCATAGAGGGGGATAGGTAGCATTTATTCGTTCCCTTCACAGGTGTTATAATAAAATATATTCTTTCTATATCTGGTTTCCATTGGATTATTGGAGTTATTATTACTAGTTTATTTTCATGTTTAACTATGATTGTGGCATAGATCATGACTTTGGCAGGTTTTGTTTCTATTAGTTGTTGCATATCTACAATGTTTAGAAGTCATTTATATTGTTGAGATTGTTTATCATCCACAGTCTTAAGTGTTTTCTTTTCGTACACCTTCAAAGAGAAAACACTATAACAAAATTGGCAACTCCACTGGTTTCTTACTTCAGATCTAGAAACCTGGGTGACCTTAAGTTTTCAACTTAGGGTTCTTCTTTTTTCAGTCTCTTAATGTTTTTTACTAGCTTTTTAACCCTAGATTTGTCACATTTCTGACTTCCGGAAGTTTTCTGCACTTTTCCACAAGTCACGGGAACTAGCCATGAAAGAGACAACAATTTTTTCTGAGATTTTCCAATCAAGAATGAAGGAGAAGAAATCGCATTTTTTTTCCCAAAAAGTGTGATTTGGAGTCCAGAGTGCACCTTTCAGCCCAAAAAGTGTGATCCCCCCTGAAATCAGGTCAGTACATATGATTTTTAGGGTTTTCAGGTTTTTGTCAGATCTATTTCTGGGTTTTGTCGAGAGTTGTTAGCTACATTGTTTGGCCTATGACTCATCTCGCTTAGGCCTTTATCTACTCTGATTTACTTGTCGAAGTGGAATTTAGCCCCTTATGGCTTCTAACACACTTCCACCTTTATATGAGGAGTTTAGCTCAGTAAGAAGTCTGAGTTTCTGCAGCACTTTCAGCCATATTTTCCAGATCTGCACCCTTTTGTTTCATATCTCCAAAGATAGGTTGTTTCCATCCATAGTTTCATATTAAACCTTGTTTGCTCATTGGCCTTAGGGTTCCATCAGTTGCCCTAGGTTTTCTACCCATCTTCCTATCTTTTTGCGACAATCTTCCTCTCTGGTTTTTTTGTAGCTGCACCACTTTCCAGTAGCCTAATGTCACTTTATCCCAGTCATGCTGAAACTTAGATTCTTGACCTTTTTAGTGTGTTTTCAGTCAATTTCACCACGAACGAGCATAGAGTTTGCAAACCCAGTTTAGGTGGGGTTTAGTTAATTGATTTGTTTTTCATTTTTTGTTATTAATTTTAGTTTATTTTCAGTAAGATTTTTTCTTTTTTCAAAACATGACCTGGGCTTGATCAATAAACACACTTGCACACACAAGCACACCTTAAGTGAAGGATGCTTGGTTTACACCGCCAAGCCAAGATTTAACATAATAAATTTATCTCCCCTCACATAGACAAAGGCATATTGTTGATCTCCCTTCACGATTTTCGTGTCACATGTGTCTTACCACCATTGCACCAACAAGGCGTTTGTCTTGGAGACTATTAGGCCTTCATCCCCAGTTTGTTCTTGGGCATATTACTCCTCCCCGTCGGATTCGAGTTCATAGCCCTCTAAGTCCCCATACCGACTCTTCTCCTGGTTCATCTGATTCCTAGCCACCTTCACCGCATATCGTCACCATGTCTAGACCCATAGCTAGTGTAGGAACCAAATCTTGTGTTGGCTCCAGTTCTACCCCGATGGTCACATCTAGTGGAACAGTCTCAGGAACCATTCCAAGAGCCCCCATGCTCCCTTTTATGGTTGGGTTAAGTCTCTCGGATTTTAGCTAGTTGAGAAACAACAGTATACACCACGATGTTGGTTGGCCTGCTATGCCAACTAAGCTTCCCTCAGACATCCCAAAGTTTGAGGATAATTCTGGAGAGGACCCTACCAATCATGTTTGCTCCTTCCACATGTGGTGTTCATCCAAATCCATTACCGATGACCCCATTCATCTTCGATTGTTTCAACACACGCTCACTGGAGATGCTACAAAATTGTAGGTAGACCAGCGCACCACATCTCATTCCATTTTTGCGATGCTTGCTAAAGCGTTCCTTTCATATTTTCAGTTACCTCTCTGAGATGACACTCGTATGGAGCTCTTGACCGCATTCCATCAACCCTCTACCACTCATCTTTCCGATCATGTTCAGGAATGGTGTAGAAGGAGGAGCACATGTCGTGCCCCACCCTTCAAAGACCGTCTATCTAGATTGGTTTCTTAGGAGCCTTTTATCACCCATTGGAAAAGATGTCGTGTCCCATTTTCCTCAGACAAAGGAAGAAGCTCTCCAAATCACTCTAAGATATGACCTAATTTATGCGCAATTTGGTTATGTCTATACCTTCATTCCAAACCTTCCCCATTTTGGAAGTGCCAATGCATTGGGGGTATCCCATGCCACCAATCGTATCGTTGGAACCCTTTCACACCCTTCGCAATATACTCAGCAAATTTATGGCTATCCGTAGGTGGGCACCAGTTCCTCCAATACTTATGCCCCTCCTGTTATCAACATGTTTTCAGGGCCAGCCAATGATTAGCCTATCTACCACTATGTTTCTCCTCCTTATGCACAGTCAAGTGCTCCAGCCCCTCAAGCATTAGCATCGTATCCTCCCATGCATCCTCAGCCCCAGCAGCCACTACCCCCCAAGGGTCAAGTGTTTGTGCAACAGAGTGCAACCAATCCCCAAAGTTTGAAGAAAAATAATAAGGGGAAGGGTAATCAAGGTAATCAACCTAGTGAACCCTATGGGAACTAGTGTAACACTAACAACCAGCAACAAGGAAGCTAGCCCAAGTAGAACAAGGTTATTCGTATGAACAATCCTTGTGCATTTTGTGGTGTACACGACTATTATACACATGAGTGTCCCCTCTTACCCCAGACGTGCCAAATGTGGGAAGCTCAAGCAGCTTCTAATGGTCCACAATCACCTTAGAATCATGTGCCATCTCAACTGGAAGTGCTTACAAATCCTTTCCCTCATCAAGGATTTGTTGTTGCTCAACCTCGGCCAGGTCAAGCAACCCATTCCCCCCAAACTTCTGGTCCCAGTGACTACCAGATTGTCATGATGAATTTTGATGAGGTTAACCCCTCTGATATCAACCTAAAAACTCAATCACATCAATATGACAAGCCATCTAATTCGTCTGCCACTTATTCCAAAACTAAAGCATCTACTGAGCCTCTTACAACATCAAATGGTCCTTCATAGATCCCTCAACCTAATGTTGAGGCAACTCCCAAGATCCCAAAGGGACCATTACACTGTAACACGGCTTCTAACCGAGCTTCCCATACATACATTATAGTAGACAACTTGGCACAATCACCTGCTGCCATCTCAAAATAAATATCTAATAACTGCTTTGGACACGATAGATCCTTCCGACGATCGTTTGATTGTCTTCCCAGTTCATATATCAGAACATCCCCTATTACCTTCATTCGTTGCTTTCCAAATACTAGTCTGAGTCTGTAATGCCATCATCTCCTTATGCATTATTGACGAAGGTGCATCCACCTGTGTGATTTCCACTGCCATTTGGAAACAAATAAAGTCACCTTAGTTATCCCCATCCACCATCACTTTGTGTGCTTGGGACGGACATTCCTCCCAGCCTCTTGGAATGTATCGCAATTGTCTTGTGACTCTTGCAGGCAAGACAGTCCATGTAGACATCGAATTTATTGATGCCCATTTATATTACAACATTCTCTTGGGTCATATTTACACATATGCCATGTCAGCCATTGCATCTGCGATTTTACACAATATGTGCTTCCCCCATGAAGGGAAGAGCGTTACCACCGATCAATTGACTTACTACGAGCAGGCATCAGTGACCTCCCCTGAGTCCATTATCTCGTTAGTGTCAAATAAACAGTCTTCCACTCCTCTCACCGGTGTTTCACCTGGAGTCTACAAATATTCCTCATTGTTGGGTGCTTTTCCTGGTCCTCCCCCTCTCATCTCAGAGCCTAACTCTTTAAGTGTTTTCATGTGACAAGCATCACGAGCTTCTCTCAAGTAGTCTGGTACATTTGATCTGCAACCAACTCCTCAGCACCCTATGGTTACACTTTCATCCGATTCATCAGGATCCACCCCCCCACAACCTCCTCCGTTTGTGGGTGCCTCTCCTATATTCCCACAAGAATGACGCAGGGAAAACCCCTGCGATGCCCAGAATCTCAAATTCTTCAATGCACACACGCATATATAAATTTAAATGCAAATGCCTCTGCAATCTGACTCTGGTATTAAATGCATCCAATTCAGTGTTTGTTCTGCGTTTACACTCTTCATCTCAGATTCTGCTGTCCCATAAATTCTTTGACTGTTTAACATTCTGACAAACATTCGATTGGGCAATTATCAGTAAATCAAACCAGATATTAAACTTCGATCTACAAATATCTTACCATGTCCATCATTGAATTGATAGTCTTTGTCCATAATTGTGTTCCATTTGATTCCACGCTCCCAAGCATCGACCCTCTATCAAATCTGTTCCAACGATTTTGCCAGATCACCTTCTACAGTGCACTTTTCTTCAATTTAATTTATCACAGCGTTTTATGCTAAAATAGATCGATTCTCCTGCCTTCTCTCAATGTTCGATCCCGATCAATACAGCTCGAGATAAATGGCATTCCCCACGCTGGTTGCCGGATTCTGCAGATTTTTTCAAAATCCTCACGGCTTTCTTTCAATTGCTGCAAATCATCGATTTGCCATTACTCGAATCTTTCCGACTCCTCCTGATTGCTGGAAGTGGAATTATAGCAGACAATTAGTTTGTACCACTGCTGAAATCCATCACACATTTCTTTCTCTCTTTCTGCGCTAAGGGATTTGGAATCGACCTCCAACACTGTTAATTGAACCGCCAGTGCACAGCTCCGCTTTGGAACTTCGACTTCAATGCCAGATCTGGGTTTAATAACTTCTGATTGAATCAAAACAGAATTTGAACGCCTTTTAAAACAGAGACTCTATACATATGACCATACCTAGATCTGATTTGCTCTAATGTTTCAATACATTTCGCTAATCGGCAATCTTCAATGTGCTCTACAACCATCGTTGTTTCAATAGTCCGATCCGATATACTTTACACAGGCCAATGCAAAATTCTTGTCAGCGATTGCAAATCACCGTGATTGATGTCACTCCTTAACAATCGAATCCCGATTACTCCTATACAAAGCGAATCTCCACTTTCAGATGCAATTACAATCAGAGATCGTAGATTGCTAATCCGAAGTAATATCAATTTCCCTTCCGTGGTTCTAAAGCACTCCAAACTCTGATTTACACCAATATGACATCAACCGCAATTGCAATTGATATAATTAGATAACACCGCCAATTTACATAGACTCAGAACTCAGATACGGTGGTTATGTGGATCCGCCGAGTTTTATAACCATAATATATTAATCAAATCTGCTCATAAATTCTGTAGAATCGTTTTCCACCAAAACGATGTATTGAAGGCTGTTCCAGCTCACAATACAATTATTCCAGATTTACTTTAATCATGGAAAACAAATTGCGCAGATTGCTACCAGTTTATGCCATTACACAAAGAAAACAAACGCATCATATTCATGATTCCATCATACATTGAAACACCAAATACTAATTTTATTCATAAATAACAGTGAAACAGAGATTCTGTCTTTTGCCCCAAATTAACCAAATAAAAAAAACACACTGATACACTCTGTCACAATATCACAGAATCTGAGCATTGTTTCTTTTAAAACACACAAACTACTACTAATCTGAGCTTTTCGCTCCACACTCAAACTATACACACATCAGTATCGCTTCTCCTTTTTCGCGACACACAAACTCTAATCCCTCTAAAAAGAAATCCCCCGAGTTCATTACAATTTCTCCTCTATTTATTCTCCTAAATTATCTAACAGAGTTTCCTATTTTTCCAAGAAAGAATAGAATTCTTCTATTCCGTTGTTTTCCAAGCACACCTAGACAAACAGCTCTATCTCAAAATCCAAAATAAGCTAATCTTCTATTTATTACAATAACAAATTATTTGAGGAATCCAACCTCCTCAGTAAACTAGATTTTAACACACAGTAATGAAATTCACCCTGTGAAGCCACAACATGTGACCATTCCATCACATTGTTGGTTGGGTCTGGATCCACCCCCCCACAACCTCCTCCGTTTGTGGGTGCCTCTCCTATATTCCCACAAGAACTGTTCCTCCAGGTCTCAACCATCCAAGATTTGTTCCGCCAGGACATTATCCTGTAGGCCAAATTCCTTTCTTATTTATGCCTCTGGGAATATTTTGTGTCCCTGTCATGGCTTCACTAGTTCTTCCTAACATGACTTTTGGGATCCCAATATGGTACATTGATCCCCCTTGCAAGCATTCCACCTAGTCATCTAAGACCTTATCATGCTTTGACCCCAGTTCAACCAGTCCCTATGGTCCCTATCATTACTTTAGTTCCATCACAACCTCAATAGAAACCCACTTCTATTGTGAAAGCATCTAAACATGGGGAGAAAGATAAAAGGAAAGAACCTAAGGACAAGGCTCCCCAAGCTCCTCCATCCCCCAAGGCCCCAAATTCGTCACCTCCATGCGCTTTTTGTAAAGTTGTTGGGTGATGAGCCCCAAATTGGGTAACTTATTGGGCTCATTTTGCCTAATTATCCTTGTTCAGTCCTTGTTCAATCCTCCATTTTTCATAGCTTATGCATTATTTTTTAGTATGTTTATGTCATTTGTATGAATAAGGGTGGTCACTCTTCCTAGGTGGCTAACACGTGCTTATTTCAGGTTTTTTGACACATGTTGGAGCAAAACCGAGCAATCATGGGCTAGATGACAACCAATCTTGAGGTGAGGATTCGTAGGGGGGTTGTCTATGACATTAAATAGCCCTTCCTCGGGATCTCCACCCCCAACTCCGAGCTTAAAGGCCACCAAAAACGGATCTTGAAGGCAGCCAAGCAAATTTTGGAAAAGGGACTGTCTACTAACAGTTTGGACAGCCAAGTCCCCTAGATTTAGGAGGCCTGCTAGGGCCCTCGTGGTGTATAAATTATAAGGCCTCAGCCTTCCTAAGGGCTTTTTGAAACCATTGCATATTTTTGCACTACAGTGTTGTCACCTTCAGCTCGTTTTCTTGTGGCCATTTTGGCATAACTTTTTACTGATGACTATTTTTTGATAATGATAAGCAGTCCTATTTTATATCAACTCTGAGTTTTCTCTAGGAGCTGTAGCTCTCAGGGTTGGCCCCAACCTGAGAGCCTATGGCCTCCTTATGTATTCTTATCTTTCCTTTATGCATCGTTGTTTTCATTTTATGCATTTGCAAATGTATTTCCGTTAGGAAGATTAAGTTGTGTTGATTAACTAGGTCACTGTTTATGAATAGAATTGCTTTAGATGTTTAGAATAGATTGGTAGGATAATAACTGGGAAAAAAGCTCCAGAAAAGGGCCAACAAATGCTTTTGGTTTCACCTCTTCCTTATTGGATCAGGGGCTGGAATCGAAGTAACTGTGTTGTCCCAAACAAAAACACTAGTTTGCTTTTCCATGCAATCATTAGTGCACTGTTTTCATTTGCAGAAGTTGGTCATGTGTTCAGATCTCTGAAGTATTTCATTGCATAGTTGATATATATGGTTCTCTTTCAAATAAAGTTGTTGTTCATTCACTTTATTGTTAGCTAGATTAGATTAGCTAGGACTTTGATTACTTGCAAGACTTTGTTGATTCAGTTGAATGTACAGAGTGCAGAGCATCTCTACCACTCTTTCATCCACCTAAGCTTCATCAGAGCCATCTGTTCCATCTCTTAGCTAAGTTCCTCATCTCACATCTGTCCTCTTGCCCACGTAACCCTACCCTTTTTGTGCAACCATTGCTTCAGCCTTCTACACCTTCTCACCACTCCATCCACCAGTCTCTGGGCCACTTCAGGCCCCTATCCTACCTTCATATCCATTCATGCATCTTCCCTCACTCACCCATCCTCCAAAATCCCATTTTTAAACATCCTGTAGAAATTTCTGAACATCTTGTAGAAATTCCTAAACATCCTGTAGAACCCCTGCAGACTTCCTGTAGAAGCTCACAAATGAGTTTTCTTGATAGCCAAACTTCTTGAAACTCTCTGGAAGGGTGTTAGGGACTCCTTAGACCCTCTCTGAACCTTCCCTACCTCTTCCAAGCATTTTTCCTCCTTGATCCACCCCTGCACAGTCAAGAACAGTGAAAGCATATGCATGATGAAACTGACGACTTAATCAAAAATACAAAAATATGTTTTCTTCAGATAGAGGTAGTCTAGACACATGTATTTTACTTTCATAGAAGTAATGGCATCTCTTTCAGTAGTTTGCATTCTCTGCTTTGCGTCAGTAGGACAAGCTGGTAGAATTAGGGTTTGCTAGGGTTTGCACTTTCCTTCAGTTTTTCAATCTCTTTTCACAAATAGATTAGCTTCCTTCGAGTTAGCTTTCATCCATCAATTAAAAAGCTTCTTCTAAGAGCTCATAGAAGTTGGCTTAAGCTCCTAGCAGACTTGTGCCACCTGACCAAGTGACAGCTACGGCAAGAGCTAGTACTTGTGCATACAACACCATCGCTTCCAAGTTTGTTACGAACTACCGAGTTGATAAAAGTAAAGAAGGGAGTCCCAGGAGTTGCAGCATTATTGCTG
>APFE031384995.1:74033-101336 GCA_000404065.3 Pinus taeda
TGAGCATCTTTGTCGAGTTGGTTCATGATTCGGTGGAAATCTATATGGATGACTTTACTCCTTACGGGTCTAGCTTCCAAGAAGCCTTGTCCAACCTGGGAAAAGTTTTAAGCAAGTGCATTGAGATGAACCTTTCCCTTAGCCCCGAAAAATGTGAATTCCTGATGACTGAAGGGACTGTGTTAGGACATACCATTTCTCGCCAAGGATTACAAGTGGATCCTAATAAAATTGCTATCATCAAAAAGGTTCCACCTCCTCAGAAGGTAAGAGATGTTCAGAGTTTCTTAGGCTTAGCGGGATATTATAGAAGATTCATTAAAGATTTCAATAAGCTAGCCTCACCATTATTTGGCCTCTTAGGAAAAGATGTCAAGTTTAAATGGACTGATGACTGTCAGAGGGCTCTGAATGAGTTGAAGGATAAGTTAGTGCCTGCCCCAATTTTGAGAGGCCCAAACTGGGCCCTACCTTTCCACATCCACACTGATCCCTCAAACAAAGCCATAGGGGCAGCCTTAGGACAAGTTGAGGAAAAACTTCCATATGCCATATACTTTGTCAGCAAAAACTTATCCAAGGCAAAAATGAACTATACTGTAACTGAGAAGGAGTTCCTGGCCATGGTCCATTCCCTGAACAAGTTCCGACACTACATCACTGACTATCAAACATTTGTACATATTGATCATGTTGCAATTATATATTTAATGAATAAGCGTGATGTGAATGCTCGTATCATTATATGGTTACTTTTGTTATAGCAGTTTGATTTGACTATCATTGACAAACTAGGTAAAGAAAATGTTGTTGCTGACTTCTTGTCTAGATTGGATTTGGCTGCAAGTGAAGAAGGAACAGTGGATGACCAAATGCCATATGAACATTTGTTTTCTCTCTCAGTACTCTCTCTGTGGTTTGTTGATATAGCAAACTACTTGGTCTCAGCACAGTTCCCTCCGCATCTATCCTCAAACGAGAAGAGCAAAATCGTGAGGAAGAGTGCCTCATTCACTTGGATCGGGGGCAACCTGTTCAAACTTGGCCCCGATCAGATCTTAAGGCGTTGTGTTAGGGAGTACGAAGTCTTTGACATCCTCCTAACCTGTCACGATGGGCCCTGTGGAGGACATTTTGTAGCCAAGAGGACTGCCTTCAAAATTCTACAGGCATGCTACTATTGGCCCACTCTTCATCAAGATGTCAGAAGATATATCAGCTAATGTGGCCGATGCCAGAGGATGGGGAAACCGACTCCAAGGGACGAAATGTCTCTCCAACCTCAAGTGACCCTTGAGCCATTTGAGAAGTGGGGTATGGATTTTGTGGGTCCTATCAACCTTCCTTCGAGGCAAAGGTCTTACATCATTGTGTGCACAGTCTATCTGACAAAGTGGGCAGAGACCAAGGCAATCAAAGCAGCGACAGAAGAAAAGGTGGTTAAGTTTTTAAGAGAAAACATCTTCTACAAATTTGGCTACCTAAGAGAGTTAGTCACCGATCAAGGGAGCCAGTTCACCTCCAACTTAATTGAAGACTTGCTCGCTCATCACAAGATCAAGCATAGGACTTCCACCACATATCATCCTCAAGAAAATGGGCAGGTGGAAGTCACTAATAGAGCATTAGAAGGGATTTTGACTAAGGTGGTGAGCAGCAGCAGAAAGGATTGGGCAAATCGCCTGGTTGAGGCCACTTGGACCTACAACACCACTTGGAAGACCACAACCAGTTTCACACCTTATGAGCTGGTCTATGGGAAGAGAGCTTTGTTGTCAATTGAGTTCGAGTACAACACATTGAGGATGGCAGCTCAGTTGGACCTAGATCTCAGCCATGCTCAATGAGAAAGGTTATTGCAGTTGAATTGGTTAGATGAACACCGAATGCAAGCCCTCCTCCACTCAGAAGTGGTTCAACTTCAGAGGAAGATATGGCATGACTGGCACCTGAATGACAAACAATTCCAGCCGAGAGATTGGGCGTTGTTGTATGATTCCAGACATAAGGATTTCAAAGGGAAGCTGAGGACAAGATGGCTAGGACCATATGCAGTGGAGAAGTTCAATGACAATGGTTCCGTCCTTATCCGGACCATTGATGAAGAAGCCATCCCCATGCTCGTCAATGGGCATCGACTAAATATCTACAGGAAACCTCTTTCGAGGCAGGAGTTCATCGAAACTATGGAAAAATCAGTGCTGGTAATATAGAAGGGTTTTGCCTCTGTTTTGGCCACACCCTGAGCATCATCATATCAAAAACAAAAAACACAATAAAAAAGATCCTTGGGTGAAAACCTCTTTGAGGCGCCCAAGGCAGATGGTAGGGGTGAAAACCTCATTGAGGCACCCCTGCTGTCTCTCCGAAAATAAATAATTTGAATAAAAAGACCCTTGGGCGAAAACCTATCTGAGGCGCCCAAGGCAGATAGTAGGGGTGAAAACCTCATTGAGGCACCCCTGCTATATCTTTAAAAAAAAATGAGAAAAAGATAAAAAAGAAAAAGAAAAAGAAGGAAGAAACAGAGAAAAAACAAGTTTAATCCCTGAAAATTGTTGCAGGAACACAATGCAGAAAGGAGGCCTCCCACCACAAGGACAGGGGTCCCTACCAAGTTACCAGGCATCCTCACATACACTCCCTCCATGAACACTCATTTTTTTCAAGATTCGGACACAATCTGGTCGTGGTTCAACCTTCTACAGGAAGCTACAGGACTTTCTACAGGAAGTTCTGCATTTCTACAGGAAACATCCTGTAGAGCCTTTGGGCAGGCCAGAATCGATTATGGAGAGGGATTTGAAGCTTGAAGTTTGTTGAGGAGGCATGCAACCACTCTTTTCTTCCATCCTCCACTTGTTTCATCTCCTTCCACCACCATTGCCACTATCTGGTTGAATATACCTGCACAGTCATACCAGAATCCTATTTTCTCAGATAAAAATTTGTTTTTTCAAGTGAAAAATAAAGCATGCAGAGGCTCACACACTTTACCTGTCAAGGCACCCTCAGGACCCTTCATCCATGAATGCAACTTCATTTATTTCAGCATGCACCCCAGGAGGAGAAATGGCTACAGGATGTCCTACAGGAATCTTGTAGCAGCTGATCCGGCTGGAGCACATACCATGGAGACACCAGCAGCTCACATCAAACGAATCCGGTGCATGCAGCATTCACCACCAGAGAGTCAGGTCTCGAGGTATTGTATCCAGCATCAACCAATGGAAGAGGAGCTCCAGCACCCTTGCACGAAGCAACAGCAAGCAAATCCAGCATTCCCCGTCCTGAAGCCTGCAAAACACGTCCACGGCCGCACAGGTAAGTGCCTAACCTTATCCATCGAATTGCATGAACTATGCTCTAAAATTTGCATGACTGTGAGAATGGGCGGATTGAACAAGTTTGGTGGCCATTCAACTGGCCACCCACAGCCAGTCAGATGGCCTCGTAGGATCTGAATGGGCTTGGTTATGCCAAAAAGACAGGCAGTTGACACGTGGGAAGTGTCCAGTCGGGGAGAATCGGCAGTGTGACAGAAATGGCGGCGGTGAATGCAGAGGGAACGATTCGGCGGTTAGAGACACATCGAGGAATGATGGCTATGATGTCGGCCAACGGATCGACCTGGACAGCTCACCCCCGCACCATGAATTCCGCAGCAATTCAAATTGGCCGATCGAATAACTCACAGTAAACTGTTGTCATTCGCACTTGCAACCATTTTTGTAGCCGAGTACGCGTCCTCCTCCTCTGCAAGTTGTTAGCCCAAGCTTCTCGGTCTGTTCCAACGTCCTTCTGTAGCTCAAACTCATCTAGAACCATCGTAACGTCCTCTAGAAGCCAGGAAAGCTTTCTACAGGAAGGTGCACTACAGGAAGCCCGCATTACGAAGAAGCTTGGAATGTTCACGTCGAGCGTGGCAATTCTCAGAGAGGTAGGCCCGAACATAGCATTCCCATGCAAAATAGTTCAAAAGGTGGTGAATTTGACGTGCTGGGGTAGAAAAATTTTAAAGCAAATCTGTCTGTGAATCCAAAAGCAGTTTACTTATGGTTGCATGAAATTGTCTTCGTGGTTTGCGTCCAAGATTTTCTCCACGAGTCCTGAGTTAAATTCCTCTTGTAGAAAAGTTGAGACACTGTCAAGGCTAACTGGTGAAAAAACTGTGAATTTTACATGCTTGTGTGTATGTTGGAAACATAGCTCTGCACTCTGTTTAGAGAAATCCCGAGTCGTCCGTTTGTACATGAGCAATCAAGTTTCAAAACAAAGGAATTGATATGAAGAGGCCTGCAAATACCATTTTCAACATTCTGAGAAGGAAACACACCTAGAATTCCCTTTCTGCTCAAAGCGCAAGCAAAAACAGAGTCTTTTTCACCATGCCAAGAGGGTTCATCAGAAAGGAAGCCTCGAACTCCAAGAAACTACGAGAAACCCCTGAAGTAGTGGACTTATTTTCCCGTGCACACTAGATGACATTCTTGACAAACTTCAAGGTCACGATGATGAAATTACAAAAGAATTCCTAAGGTCCCTGAAGCCGAAATCGAAGACACTAGCCACTCAACTTCAGAGGATTGGCCCTAAGACTCACCCACAGCTCATTAGCAAAGTCACTAATCTACCGATGGGGGTACCCTGGGAAAAGGAGGAGAGGAAATTGGACCAAAACGCTAAAAAGGAGTTCTTCTTGCCAGAGGAACAATTTTCAGAGGACAAGAATGGGGTCCGAAGAACCAGCCTACAGCGATTTTGGAGCAAAGTCAGCCTCCAAATTATGAAGTATATTACCTGTGAGGGGCGGTTCAGCATCGTATATGGTTATCATTTCCGTTTACTAACAGAACTCAGGCACCAAATGGATTTGCCCACAGAACAAAAATTGGTCATTCCCTACTTCCTCCTGCAATCCTTGATTGAGTGTGCCACAAAGCTGAGGGAGGGGACACTAGACCAGCTGGCCCATCATGGGTTTATCAAGCTCCTCATGGAAGATGCACTCCATACTTACACTGTCCCTCTCTCCTGGGAAATTTTCCGAAATATGTTTAAGGATGATGACATCCGAATTTTGGCCGAGGAGCTCACTTCCTCCAGCAGTGAGGAGAAGGAGCACACTGAGGCAGAAAAGAAAGCTAAAGGTCAAGAAACCTCGGGCAAACCACCAAAGAAAGAACAGAAAGAGACACAAGAAAAAGGCCAAGTTGCTCAGGCCAAAACAGTGGGTTGTAAAATGACACAAACACCCAGGGAGAAAAGACTGCAGAGCAGGGCAGAAAGGACTGAGCAAGTCCAAGCAAGTCCAAGGAAGCCAAAAAACGGCCACTACAGGACTTTCTACAGGAAGTCTAGGGAAAGGGAAGCAGAAGGAGAAATTGGCCGAGATTCTAGCTAGGGAGGCAGAAGCTGTACTGGCCACCCTAAGCACATCTCCCAAGCAAAAGGAAAAGTGAAAGAGGGAGCCTCCCCTGTATTTTAAGGCAAGGAGGAGTGTGAGGATTAAGACAGGCAGACCCCAGCCTCCATCAAAAGAGCCAATCACAATTGTAGATACCCCTACCACACCAAAGGAGAGGTCCCCCTCCAAGGCATCCATCACTTATGAGCGGGGAAGCCCGAAGACATCCACATGGAAGGAAAGGATGGAGAAATTGAACTCGGAGGCCTCTCTACAAGATGCCAAGGTTGCTCTACAGGAAACTTTGGCTAGGCTGAAAGAGACTGAACAGATGGAGGAAAGAGCAGCCAAGTCATCACAGGAGGAAGAGAAGGCCGATACCATTATGGAACCAAGCCCCCAGCCCAGCCTGGGCTCTTATTCTAACTTCTTAGAGGTCGGAAAATCATTCCTCAAAATTTCACAATGCCACTTTTTCTAGCACTAGAGGAAGAAAGAGTACGAACCCACACTTGGATGAAGATCGCTAAATCCAAGGGGGTGGCAGATATAGGCCCTCTAGAGAAAAAGCTCAAGGAGACCCAAAGAGAGTTGGCAAGGGTACGACATGTGGAGAGCTCCCAACAGGCCAAGCTACGAGAAGAGAATGAGCTGCTTAGACAGCAGCTACAGCTACAAGGACAAAGGAAAGAAGAGGACACAGCAGCCAAGGACACCACAGAAGAACCTCAGGGAAAAGAAGGAATCCAAGTTGATCTTGAGGAACTAGACTGGCAACTACAGGAAAGGGAATTGCAAGCAGGCCTAGAGATACAATCTCTAAAACATCAGATACAAGAAAAGGAGGCACAACTGGCCTGCATGGCCAGTTGGGCAATGGAAGCTCTGCAATGTAGGCAGCCGGCCAAATCCTATGGCCTATACCTCAGGGATCAGTGGTTGCAATTCCAAATAAACACGTTAGCACAGAGGGGTATCACCCAAATCCAAAACCCCCAACAGTTCATGGATTTATGTAACAGCAGTTCATCAGAAGACAAGGCCAAGCTATTAGAGTTCTACCTTCATAATTTGGCCCTTCCAAACATAACCTCATGGGACCCCAACATAGCAATAGGGGACATGCAGCTGATGGCAATGACCTCATGGCTAAACCACGAAGAAAAGAGAGCGGAAGAGGTCAGAAATTTCATGGACCGAGAATTACAGGAATCACTACTGATTAGAGCAGAGCCAGGGGACCCCATAGCATTGATATCCTCCCACCAGCACCTAGCAACCAACTCTCAGGCTCTGTTAGAGTACATGGATCGGCAGGCTCAGGCCATAGCACACTTTGAGGATATGGAGCGATTATTGGGGGACAGTTGTGTTCATGCTTGCACCCGTAGGTGAAACACATTGTCCCACAACCTCAAAATCAGGGAATACCACACTCCAACTAGAATGAGGGAGGCCTTGGCACGAGTGCCTCTCTACAAAATGTCTATGCAAAACCTCCAGGCCAGCTAGATATGCCTCAATTTAAGTCCACCTTTGCTTTTGGGATTGTTAGAAGGAGGCACAGAAGAAGAAGAGCATAAGAACTGGGAAGAGGTGGAAAGGAAGGCTGGATTCCATGACAGTGAAGAGGATACTACTTCAGAAGCCTAGGATGTCAGGGAGGCGATCAAAGCAATTAAGGATGAGGAGCTTGACTAGTTGCTTAGAGGATGAGCAACCATTTAGCAGGGGGGTGATGATGAGCCCCAAATTGGGTAACTTATTGGGCTCATTTTTCCTAATTATCCTTGTTCAGTCCTTGTTCAATCTTCCATTTTTCATAGTTTATGCATTATTTTTTAGTATGTTTATGTCATTTGTACAAATAAGGGTGGCCACTCTTCCTAGGTGGCTAACACGTGCTTATTTCAGGTTTTTTGACACATGTTGGAGCAAAACCAAGCAATCATAGGCTAGATGATAGCCAAGCTTGAGGTGAGGATTCGTAGGGGGTTGTCTATGACATTAAAAAGCCCTTCCTCGGGATTTTCACCCCCAACTCCGAGCTTATAGGCCACCAAAAACGGATCTTGAAGGCAGCCAAACAGATTTTGGAAAAGGGACTATCTACTAACAGTTTGGACAACCGAGTCCCCTAGATTTAGGAGGCCTGCTAGGGCCCTCGTGGTGTATAAATGATAAGGCCTCAACCTTCGTAAGGGACTTTTGAAACCATTGCATTTTTTTGCACTACAGTGCTCTCATCTTCAGCTCGTTTTCTTGTAGCCATTTTGGCATAACTTTTGACTGATGACTATTTTTTGATAATGATAAGCAGTCCTATTTTATACCAACTCTGAGTTTTCTATAGGAGTCGTAGCTCTCAGGGTTGGGCCCAACCTGAAAGCCTAGGGCCTCCTTTATGTACTGTTATCTTTCCTTTATGCATCGTTGTTTTCCTTTTATGCATTTGCAAGTATATTTATGTTAGGCAGGTTAAGTTGTGTTGATTAACTAGGTCACTGTTTATGAATAGAATTGCTTCAGATGTTTAGAATATATTAGTAGGATAATAACAGGGAAAAATCTCCAGAAAAGGGTTAACAAACACTTTTGGTTTCACCTCTTCCTTATTGGATCAGGGGCTGGAATTGAAGTAACCGTGTTGTCCCAAACAAAAACACTAGTTTGTCTTGCCATGCAATCATTAGTGTGCTGTTTTCATTTGCAGAAGTTGATTATGTGTTCAGATCTCTGAAATGCCTCATTTCATAGTCGATATATATGGTTCTCCTTTAAATAAAGCTGTTGTTCGTTCAATTTATTGTT
The DNA here is from genome assembly GCA_000404065.3 of Pinus taeda. Lineage (NCBI taxonomy): Eukaryota > Viridiplantae > Streptophyta > Pinopsida > Pinales > Pinaceae > Pinus > Pinus taeda. The sequence continues at coordinate 82,252 of APFE031384995.1, forward strand.
AGCTAGATTAGATTAGCTAGGACTTTGATTACTTGCAAGACTTTGTTGATTCAGTTGAATGTACATAGTGCAGAGCATCTCTACCACTCTTTCATCCACCTAAGCTTCATCAGAGCCATCTGTTCCATCTCCTAGCTAGGTTCCTCATCTCACATCTGTCCTCTTGCCCACGTAACCCTACCCTTTTTTTGCAACCGTTACTTCAGTCTTCTTTGAGCCAATTCAGCGATCTACACCTTCTCACCACTCCATCCACCAGTCCTTGGGCCACTTCAGGCCCCTATCCTACCTCCATGTCCATTCATGCATCTTCCCTCACTCACCATCCTCCAAAATCCCATTTTTAAACATCCTGTAGAAACTCCTGAACATCTTGTAGAACCCCTGCAGACTTCCTGTAGAAGCTCACAAATGAGGTTTCTTGATAGACAAACTTTGTGAAACTCTCTGGAAGGGTGTTAGGGACACCTTAGACCCTCTCTGAACCTTCTCTAACTCTTCCAAGCATTTCTCCTCCTTGATCCACCCCTGCACAGTCAAGAACAATGAAAGCATATGCATGATGAAAGTGACGACTTAATCAAAAATACAAAAAGATGTTTTCTTCAGATAGAGGTAGTCTAGACACACGTATTTTACCTTCATAGAAGTAATGGCATCTTTTTCAGTATTTTGCATTCTCTTCTTTGCGTCAGTAGGACTAGCTAGTAGAATTAGGGTTTGCTAGGGTTTGCGCTTTCCTTCAGTTTTTCAATCTCTTTTCATAAATAGATTAGCTTCCTTCGAGTTAGCTTTCATCCATCAATTAAAAAGCTTCTTCTAAGAGCTCATAGAGGTTGGCTTAAGCTCCTAGCGGACTTGTGCCAGTTGACCAAGTGACAGCTACAACAAGAGCTAGTACTTGTGCATACAGCACCGTCGCTTCCAAGTTTGTTACGAACTACCGGGTTGATAAAAGTAAAGAAGGGAGTCCCAGGAGTAGCAGCATTATTGCTGCAATACTGGAGCCCACCACTGGGCACACCACCAATAATTGTCCTGAGCTTCCTCATCTTAAATCTTTGGTTCATGAAACGTTCCTTGAGTCAAATATCCCTGAAGTCCATGTTAACTTACCGAGTCCACCCAAGAAACCTAGAACATTACACACAAATCACCCTTGTGTGATCATCATGGTCACTACTCCCATTTTTTCCATCATCTCGAGGAATTTCATGATTTCCTTGAGGAAATTTGTGAATAGAGACCACTCATAGTGGAACACCTACTCCTCTACCTGTGGATTCAGGTACCACTAGTAAACCAGAACAGGGGGACTCTGGTCCCACCATCGTGATCCCTCCTCCGATATCGATATGACGGACAGCACGAGCCATTTCCTTTACACGTCGTCATCCTTGAGTTTATGGCAGGCAAAACTTTTCGAGGTTTCTGTGTGGAATCCCAGGTCTCAACATTTGTAGATCCTAAATCTACTAGCTCATCGTCTACCATTCTAGATGATGCGTATGTGAACCTTCTCTCTTAGGTTGATGCATCAGGTACCGCCACCGCATCATGTAGTCAGTCTTCCTTCCGTCTGCCCATCTTCCATTGTGATGAGGACATCATGGAAGCTATGTCTACCCCGATCTCCCTTGCACTTAGGCAAGGGGGCATATTTTTTGGAGGATTTTGAAGGCCATCTCCTTCCTAATTCTCCCAATGTACTCTATCTCAAGAAATTTTTCTCATAGTGTATCCCTTTGATTTGCTAGTCTTTATTTCTTTCATGAAGTTAGGTAGGCTGCATCATCTCATCCGTTTTCTTTTCCAACTTTCAGATGGATCCATCATCCACACCGTATATCGGTCATGTCGATGGGGCAAGTTGCTTCTCCAGTAATATAGCCTTGGCATTTTGGGCCATTTTTACCCCCTTGCATACGTTAGTCCTTTTGAATGACGTGTGCATTGGATCTACCATCAATAACTAGGTTGAATATGATGTAGTGATAGGTTTTTTAGTCGATGCCCTCGCTCATCGCATCCTTCATCTTCATGTTTGTTTAGATTCCTTGCTACTTGTCATGCAATTGAATGGTATAAATCATGTGCATAACCAAGTCCTATTTAGAAAATATCTACAAGTTAAGATATTGGTATATATGTGGATTTGAAACCATTACTTTTAGTCGTGTTCCTAGAGCCCAAAATAACTATGTAGACACCACTACAAATAACATTCTAGATTGACATTTATCACATGTATACCAAAAAATACAACCATAAAACACAACACATGGCAAACCATCATCGTCATATAAAAATGCATAATAATATTATGTATCATATAAGTGTTTAGAGCCCATAGCTCTAAATACATCTGACATGCCCATAGCATGTTACCAAAATCAAGACCAAATGGACCATGTCCTCATATCTAGTCATTTTCTGGCAGATCCCACGCCAAAGGCTCTTCTACACCTGCACGTAGATCATGTACTTCCTAACCAACCATCACCACGCATCGCATGATACCTTACCACTCTAAGGGAAGGTTGGTACACTCATCTATGTATCGATTGTCTAAATCATGCCATCTGCGCTCTGAAACTCTGGTCAAGAGTACCTCACACCTATGGTGTAGATCAACGAGTAGCGCACTATCCTCTAGACCCTGACGTGATGACGATGTTCCCCGATCTGCAGCCCTAGGCATTGCGGCTCGTCCTGCATATCATGTCGGTTTTACCTGTGTTATGTTTGCATGCCACATATTTTATAATCAGTAACATATACATTTGATATAAATATGAAATGCATCATAAAAATATCAACTTAACTTTTATCGTCTGGCCCCCATGCTCACCTGGTGGGAAGTGGTAAGTCAGGATCACCCTGATAGTTCATACCGCTATAAGGATAATTGTCAATGTAGAGGGGCATCTGAACCCAATGTGTGAAAAACTCGGGTTGGAAAACCTGCCCGACTCCCGCTCCTCCTCCCCTCTGCAATTGCTACCCCCAGTGGCACATCCTAGGCTCTTGTGGGTCCCCATCTCGGATCTGTACATGAGGACAGATGGTAGGTATCTTCTCAAATAAGAATGCACACAATACTATACCAAAAGCATAGTCACGGCTCACCTGCCTCCTGCGTAGACTTAACTATCATTTCACCGACAACAACATCATCTGGGCCCACCCATAGTAGGTCCCAGCCAAATCACTCTAAACCAGCATCATCTACCCACTAGTGACTTGGTGGAACACTCACTACCCACCCATAGCACAACTGTGGTAATAGCCCATGTCTCTAGCCTATCTAGATCAGCAATCGGGATGGTCGTGCCCTTCACATGCACATCCCGTGGGCAATGGCGCTCCACCAACTCACTAATATTCCTCCCACGAGGCAACAACAGATGTATATCCCCCACCACTCCTAGGTAAGGGATTCCAGTTAAGAAATAAATATCCTGTAATGTGAGCTCAATCTTGTGCCCCTGCACGACAAAGAGCTCTTGGTCTGGATCCCAATAGTTCACAATTCTCGATAGCAAGGGCTCACCTGCCCTCATCAATGTGTTCTCTACCAACTTGAGAACCACATAGCAATCCAATGCCCCTCGAACCCCCTAATCCCTCTGAATCTCAGATGTATCCAAGTCTCGCTCATGCCAATTGATTTTCAACTCTACCATGCCTGCAAAACACCACATGTCTTGTCAGTCATAGAAGAAAACACTGGTCTACGCTGATCAACCTCCAGCCCCCACCAGGCTAACAGACCATCCCTCTTTTTAGTCTCAAATCACAGTTTTCTGCCTAGAAAGAGTGAGCTCATAGGTTTTCACCTATTTCCTGCGAGCCAAATTGCACTTATAGGCCCAAAAAGTGCGATCTGACATAAAGAGGTGCAGGGGTTTCCCAGAGAGCTGTAGGGTGCCAAAAATTAGGAAATAAACCACTGAAATTGAAGAGCTGAGTAAGGCCACCTAACTGAAATTTGTAGATCCTAAGTCTGATGCTCAGTTTTTCCTCCACAATCTCCACAAGTTTTAGGGCCTTCTTCTCTCAAATTGGAGGGAACATGCACTTTAATAGGAAAACCCACAATTTTTATGTCACACATTGAAACCAAGCCATAGCTTAGTTTGACAAACCATCAGCACCATTGGAAATCTCTCATCGAGTACTATAATGGATCTCTCTTAGTTTTTGACGATTTGACACTTCACCAGGAAGCCATTTTTCCAAGAAAGGTCACTTCGTCACCTCTCAAAATCAAATTTATTCATAAAGCAACACTTTTACTTTGAGGTCCACCCCATCTTAGTACTTTTTGTCTCGCGTGTCAATTTTCATCATGAGTATCCATCATGTTCTCATGTCTTCAAGGTCCCCACCAGGCCTATTCTGTTTGGCAACGTCATCGAGTCACCCTTGTTCAAAGCATCCGCGATGAGTCACATTTATAGCCACGAAGTCTGTTTCACATCCCATTACATCATGTCATAGTATTCCATCCATATTTGCATACCATTCATCCCGTGTTGCCCATTTTGGCCTCCAATAATACTATCCACCATCCCTTCCTGAGTTGTGTTATTCGTTGCCAGGTCAACCATGCACTTTATGCTCTGACAAGGAAGTCATTTTTTTTTCCCTTAGTCCCACATTTCCCATTGTCTCTAGTGTTATTCCATCAGTCACATTACTATTTTCCCTCTTTCCTTAGATGAGGATCCTCATTACCTCACATATCATTGACCCTATTCTATCGACATCAACTCATTTATTCCAGAGGAACAACCTAGAGGGAAATTTACCTTGGTTCTAGCTCCCATTTTTGTCTGAAGCCTCAAATTGAGCAGAGGGACTCATTATTTCCCTTTGACTTGATTGTTTCATGATCATGATCCTTACACTTGATGGTCTAGTGATGCAGCAGATTGTACTAGTGATTCCGGGGTGTATGTGAGATGCTTCAGACCTCATGAGGGGGTGGCCCTTCAGGTAGCCCCCCACATGCCCGGATGCATTCCTATTATTCTACAGCCTCAGATGCAGTTCCATAGATTTGATGGGTTCGGTTCCTACCAATCACAGTGTTCATAACATGCAGGTCTCCTTCAAATGATCCATTCAGTTTTGCAGAGCCCTTCCTTGTTCAGCAGGGCTTCTTTGGTTTTTCTACCCTCCCTCCCACCCATTTTTTTATGGAATGGCCATTATATCTCATGTACTCATATGATATCGTATTCATTCCTGACTCATCTTTTTTCCAGGTGCATTATGTATATGGGACACAATGTATTATTTTATGGCTCAGTTATGTCGGTGTGTCATGTACCATTCATCATGTACTTCATTGCTCATTTTATGTTTCTAGGCGTACCATTATTTTTGTGCTAATTTATCTCAGCAGACATAGGTATGCCTCCCCCACCTCATTGAGGTTCGGTACCACAACATAAAAGGAGACTTGCATTGGTCTCTCCACCTCTGTCCTCATCCTTTTTTGCTTCAGCTCTATTGGTCACTCTCTCTCTCTCTCTCTCTCTCTCTCCACTTTGTTGTATAGTGATTGTGTCTTTACAACGTACTTCAGCCATACATTTTTCTCCTAACACTCGTACATTGGGGGCCAATCTGTTATCACCAAAAAATTGGTCATCTAGCCTAATTTACTAGATGGATCGAAGTAAACCATGTAAAGCCAATTTCACCATAGTAAAATTTCTTTCACTGTGAGAAATTACTTAATAAACCACCTTTGTTAAACAATTTATAATTAAATCCATGAATAATAATTAAATAAATCACTATTTATTTGATTTTCTTCTAGGAATAATTAATTAAACCATTGATTAATTAATATTCCTTCTCATATTTGACCTAGTTATGAAAAATCAACAGATAAATTATTAATTACCTTATTTTTCTGTAGGAATAATTAATTAATTATTATTCCTTGTCAAATTTGACTAAATCCCTCAGGAATAATTAAATAAATCATTATTTTTCTATTATTCCTTAACCAATTTCTTGAGATGATAAATAAAGCATTTATTTATTTATTATTTCTAAATAAAATTTTAAATACTTTTTCCCTCCTAACAAAATATAATAAAATATTCCAAGTGGTTATTCCAAGAATGGGGTTAATAATATTTTATTGTTTCTCATTATTCAAAGATAACTCTGTTGAAAATAGCAACAAGAAATGCTATAAATAGCATTTCGAGATGCATTCCAATTTTAGTTAGTCCTTGAACTAAAATTGAGAATTAAAATTCGAAATTGATTTTAGCAGTTGTTTGAAAAATAATTAATTAATTCATCTTGAGTTAATTAGTTGAAGAAAATCAAACATGAAGTATATGTGAATACATGCAACAATTTCCCCTTTGATTGAGGAAGTTATCCCTTGATTAAGGAGATCAGGATGAGTTGTACTTTGAGTTTTAATTAGTTAGCTCAATTAACTGAGTTAAGTCCAGTTAGATTAGTTCCAACAGTTTGTTGAACTGATTGTGAGTTCAGTTAGTTAATGCATGCATGCATGTAGCTACTACAATTCAGATAACTGAATATTCTCTCATAAATAACTCATGCATGTCAGTTCAGTCAGAGACCCAGTTGAGATCAGATGTTGGGACAGTGTATTATCAGTTGTAGGAATATTCCATTAAGGATATCTCTTGCATGCAAAAGGAATTCATTCCTTGGAGATTGCGCAGTTACTTATGAGTTTGGTGAATTGTGTGAGAGGTGAATTCACACAGGTGGCAGCCAGAGGACCCAGGAGAAACTGCGCAAGGAAATAGGAGGCTTGGAGGACTGGAGGAAGGCATATGTTGTGTCTATTCAGTCTATGAGCAGATTGAGGGATTGTACTGAGAGATGGATAGCTTGTGAGCTAAAGCTTTGTGTAATCTAAAGATATTTCCACTTGTATGATAATACAGGAATCGGGGTTTTTAGCTGAGGCTTTCCCCAGATTATTCTTTTGTGTTCATGTGTGATTGATTTTGCATTCTCTGTTATATGTGTTTTATTTGATCTTGCTCAAAATTGATTAAGCTTCCGCAAGTTTGTTTGTAGAAGTAGATCAAGTATTTTGCTTTAGTATATTTCATTATCTGGTGATCTACAGTGGGAAATTCTACATGGTATCAAAGCAAAGGTGATCAAAGCGAAGAACAGTATACAAAGAAGGGAGAAGGGAGAAGTTTGAAGTTCCTGATTATAGAATTTGAATTCTTATCACAACTCAAATTTCATCAATGGCATTCAACGGTTTGAGACTCGAGTATGCCCTTGATGGCAGCTTGAATTATATAGTATGGAAGGATTGCATGGAAGTGGTATTAGATGAAAACAATTTGAAGGACTTCATTGATCAAGAAGTCCCCAAGCCAACAGCTGTTAATGCCCAAGCATTGGCGGAATGGAAGAAATGTGTGGCTAGATCAAGGAGGATTCTTCTGGAGGGAGTTTGAGACCACATAGTCTCGAGTCTCCATGGGAAGGAGACATTATTTTCAATGTGGAAAACATTGAAGGATCTATATCAAAACAGCAACGATCAGAGGAAGTTGGCATTAAAAGACAAGCTTTGGAAAATCAAGTGTGAAAAGGGCGACACGATCTCTACATATCTGAATAAGCTCGCCACTTGTAGGGATGAGCTTAGAAGTGTAGGGATCATGACAGCTTAATGATGACATGGTGAGTCTTTCTCTCCTTGGTCTTCCTAAGAGCTGGCATAGCTACCAAGACTTGGTAAATGGAAGAGAGAAACTACCAGATTGGGAACGACTTTGGTAGGATCTGATGTAGGAGGAGATAAGAAGAAGCACCAGAGATGGATCTTCATCAAAGAAATATGATGAAGAAAATCTAGCCTTAATGAGTAAGGTGAGGAAAGGGAAAGGGAAGGCATCCCATTCCAAATCCAGTTCTTCCCACGGTGGGAAGAAGATTGACAAATTGAAAGTGCGATGCTTTCATTGTCATGAGGTGGGCCATTATGCTACGAATTGTCCACAGAAGAAATCCAAGAAGCAATCCTCGAAGGGATCAGATGGTGAGGCACTGGCCTCAAAGTTCGAATTGGATTTCACCCTCATCGCACGTGTGGTTTCATCGATGGTGGGGTGTGTTTGGTACTTGGACAGTGGAGCTTCATTCCACATGATCAGTGACAAGAATATTTTCAGTACCTTGGAGGAGAAGGACCTCCAGATGCACATCGAGATGGGTGACGATGGAAAGTACCATGTTTTAGGTGAAGGTACAGTTGTGTTTCAGTGGGAGCATGGAGCTCCTCTTACCCTGACTGATGTAAAGTGTGTGCCGGGTCTGAAGAAGAATCTTATGTCTGTTGCTATGCTGGAAGACAAAGGCTATGATGTAGTCTTTAGTAAAGGAAAGGAATTCCTAAGGCATATCGGCACTAGACAGACCAAGAGGATTGGGATTCGAGTAAAGAATCTCTACAAGCTAGAGGTAGATGACTGTGCTACATTGAGTTCCAACACAGAGTTGGTGCAGAGCTAAGATGTTGGTGAGCTATGGAATAGAAGATTGGGCCACTTGCACCATGGGGCCTTGAAGATCATGCAGCAGATTTCCACCGGACTTCCCAATGGAAAACTGGAGCAATTGGATACATGCAAAGGTTGTACCTTGGGTAAGTATACAAAATCTTCCTTTCAGGATCGAGACAATAGAGCTGGACAAATCCTGGAGCAAGTTCATACAGATGTGTGTGGACCATTCTCTACAGCCTCCACTACTAAACAAAGGTACTATGTTATTTTTAATGATGATTTTTCTCATAGATGTTGGATCTACTTTATGCAGAAGAAGGATCAAACCCTTGTCAAGGTTTTGTGATTTCAAAGCCTTGGCAGAGAAAGAATTTGGAGAGTATTTCTCCCAACAGTTTAAGGACTTCTATGTAGCAGAAGGAATTAAATGGGAGTTGACGACACTCCATAACCCACAACAGAATGGAGTGGCCAAAAGGAAGAATAGATCGATTGTGGGAGTAGCTCGGGCGATGCTACATGACCAAAGCCTACCACTTCATTTGTGGGCTGAGGCATGCAATACAGCAGTATACTTGTAGAACAGAAGCCCGCATCGTATACTAGGAATGAAGACACCAATGGAGGCCTTTTCCGGTAAGAGACTAGATGTGAGTCACTTCAGGATCTTTGGATCATCAGTTTATTGCCATGTGACCAAAGATGCCCAGAAGAAGCTAGATCCAACAGCTGAGTTGGGGATACTTGTGGGGTACACTGATACACCCCACCACTATCGGGTGTTCTTTACACACTCCCCAATCAGGGAAAAAAGCCATGCGAGTACCACTTGAGAGGGAGTTCGACTTGCATGCAAAGGAGGAACTTTTATTTCCTAAGGAGGAGGATCCTCAGACTAATGTGGAGCAGCCGCATGCAGAGGATCTGGGAGTGGAGACCTCCACTCATGTAGAGTCTTCTAGAGATGGGCAGAAATGCTCAAGGGAAGCTGACAGATTGGTGATGGATGTGAGAGAGAATGTGGGACAGACATCCTCTTAGTGCAAACAGAGGAGATCACCTCGAGCGGTACACTGGTTACATGGCCTTGATTGGGGAGTGTGTAAAGACCGAACCTTCTTCATTCGAGGAAGAAATGCAGTATCCAGTTTGGGTTGATGCTATGGTGGAAGAGTATGACTCCATTGTTCAAAACTGTGTTTGGGACGTTTTCCTAACACTGGAGGACAAGTCAGTGGTGAGTTCCCAATGGCTTTACAAGGTAAAGCAAGCAGCTGATGGCAGTGTTGAGAAACATAAGGAAAGGTTTGTTTCCCGTGGTTTCTCACAAGTCGAGGGGATCGACTACGATAAGGCTTTTCCTTCTATAGCAAGGTACTCATCTATCATATTGATGTTGGCACTATCAGCTCAGATGGGTTGGAAGATCCATCAGATGGATGTGAAGATTGCATTCCTCAATGGCAAGATTGAGGAAGAGGTGTACATTGAGTAGCCAGAAGGTTTTGAGACCTTCAATCGTGAGTTGCATGTGTGTCGACTCAAGAGGGCTTTGTACGAGCTGAAGCAAGCACCTCATGCTTGGTACACTAGGATCGATAGTTATTTCACTAGGTTGGGCTTCAGAAACAGTGAAGCAAATGTGAACCTTTACCACATCATGGTAGAAGGTAAGCCTTTGATCATTGTTCTTTATGTTGATGATATGATATTTACAGGTGATGTTCAGTTGATCAAGTCTTGCAAGGAGGACCTTGCAAGAGAGTTCGAGATGAAAGACATGGGTCTTATGCACTACTTTATAGGCATGGAAGTGTGGCAGAAGGATGGGGAAGTGTTTGTGTCTCAAGGCAAGTATGCCAATGAGATACTCAGGCGATTCCACATGGAGAATTGCAAGCCCATGCAGACTCCTCTAGTTGGTAACTGGAGGAAGGAGGATGCTACTTCAAGTGACGTAGTATCTGCTACTGTTTAGCGGCAGCTTGTAGGTTCATTGATGTATCTAGTGAACACATGACCAGATTTGTGCTTTGCGGTGAACCAACTGAGTCAAGCTATGGTTCAGCCTACCAAGCTATTTTAGAAGGCAGCGAAGCATGTGCTGAGATACCTCAGAGGCACATCTCAGTATGGATTGTGGTACAGACGAACAAAGGGAGTGAAGCTTCAGGGCTTCACAGATGCAGATTGGGCTGGGAGTCCATTAGAACGGAAGAGCACTTCAGGAGGAATCTTCAACCTTGGTTCAGCTGCAGTTTCTTCGTATAGCAGGAAACAGAAGTCAGTTGCACTTCGCTCAACAAAGCCTGAATACATGGCTGCCAGTTAGGCAACATGTGAGGCCATTTGTGTGTGAAAGATTCTAGTTGGATTGTTTGGTCAGAGGATGGATCCAACTGTGATTTATTGCGATAATCAGAGTTGTATCAAACTCTCTGAGAATCCAGTATTTCATGACAGGACCAAGCACATCGATATCCAGTATCATCATCTTCGAGACTGTGTGGTGAAGAGGATCATGTTGTTGTATGTTTCGACCGAGGAACAAGATGCAGATATTTTGACTAAGGCATTGTCAAAATGCAAGTTCGAGTTCCACAGAGACAAGGTTGGGATGACAAATAATCCCTTTCTTGTTGAGAGGGAGTGTTGAAAATAGCAACAAGAAATGCTAAAAATAGAAGTGATAAAAATAGCACTGCTATAAATACCATTTCGGGATACATTCCAATTTTAGTTAGTCCCTGAACTAAAATTGAGAATTAAAATTCGAATTTGATTTTAGCAGCTATTTGAAAAATAATTAATAAATTCATCTTGAGTTAATTAGTTGAAGAAAATCAAACATGAAGTCTATGTGAAGACATGCAACAGTTTCCCCTTTGATTGAGGAAGTTATCCCTTGATTAAGGAGATCAAGATGAGTTGTACTTTGAGTTGTAATTAGTTAGCTCAGTTAACTAAGTTAAGTCCAGTTAGATTAGTTCCAACAGTTTGTTGAACTGATTGTGAGTTCAGTTAGTTAATGCATGCATGCATGTAACTACTGCACTTCAAATCACTAAATATTCTCTCATAAATAACTCATGCATGTCAGTTCAGTCAGAGACCCAGTTAAGATCAGATGATGGGACAGTGTACTATCATTTGCAGGAATATTCCATTAAGGATATCTCTTGCATGCAGAAGGAATTCATTCCTTGGAGATTGCGCAGTTACTTCTGAGTTTGGTGAGTTGCGTGAGAGGTGAATTCGCACAGGTGGCAGCTAGAGGACTCGAGAGAAACTGCACAAGGAAATAGGAGGCTTGGAGGACTGAAGGAAGGCATATGTTGTGTCTATTTAGTCTATGAGCACATTGAGGGATTGTACTAAGAGCTAGATAGCTTGTGAGCTAAAGCTTTGTGTAATCTAGAGATATTTCCACTTGTATGATAATACAGAGATCGAGGTTTTTAGCTGAGGATTTCCAGAGAATATTCTTCTGCGTTCATGTGTGATTGATTTCTCATTCTCTATTATATGTGTTCTATTTGATCTTGCTCAAAATCGATTAAGCTTCCGCAAGTTTGTTTGTAGAAGTAGATCAAGTATTTTGCTTTAGTATATTGCATTATCTGGTGATCTACAATGGGAAATTCTACAAACTCAATATTTTGTTATAAATAGAAGGGTTTTCCATTAATTATTCACTTTGATCATTTTCATTGTTGCACTCACTGTTGTAACTCTAATTATTATCATTGTGGCGCACCATTTTTTCATTTGAGTTCAAATTTAGCTCAAACATTTTATTTGTTGGTTTTACACATTATAGAGGAGAGAGACTCAATCAAAAATCTGAAGACATTTGAGGATAGCCAAGAACCCATCCCATAGAGGGGGATTGGTAGCATTTATTTGTTCCCTTCACAAGTGTTATAATAAAATCTATTCTTTGTATATCTGGTTTCCATTGGATTATTGGAATTATTATTACTAGTTTATTTTGTTGTTTAACTATGATTGTGGCATAGATTAGGACTTTGGCAGGTTTTGTTTCTATTAGTTGTTGCAGATCTACAATGTTTAGCAATGATTTATATTGTTGATATTATTTTTCATCCACAGTCTTAAGTGGGTTCTTTTTGTACACATTTAAGAAGAAAACACTACAACAACAACTGATTAAGTTTCTTCTATTTGTCAAATAACTTAACAAATTAGTTACTTTGTGCTATGGTAAATATTGAAACCAATACATTGCATCCTCCACTAATTAAATTAATATGCGGAAACAACAATATGAGCAAGAAAGAAATAACACACAAGTGACACCGTTATTTTTGGACAAATGTCCCCCGAAAAACCCAATGCAGGAAAACCAGTGCAGTTGTTGAGGGTTTGTATTATTAAGCAATATTTTTCTAAATATAATCTTTGGATGCCTTGTTGGCTATCCAATATAGAGAATCTGACTGACATAATATTATTGAGAAATACCTCACAATATCAATGGTGATCCGACACTGATCCATGTCGTGGATGGATGGCCCCACACTGGCTTTGTGTAGCTACTGCATCAGCCTACGCAATTCTACATAAACCTCTCTTTGGATCTGCATCACCTCTTTCTATATCTCCTGTTGTCTAGAGCTTCGTTCGTCTAGCTCCCCAGTCTCATACCCCGACTTCTGGCTCAGAAAATCTACTTCCCAGCTGAATTTTGGACTCCATCTGAAGCTCTGCCTGAGCATATGCTTCCCAGCGTAGCCTCTGTGTTTCCTCTTCCAAATATCTCTCTGCCTCCTCTGTGATGTATTCCCAGATCAGGAAATCTCCCTCTAGAACTATTCCTAGCCCTCACTGCAAGAAATCTCCTCCATTGATTCTCTAGCAACTGTTGCGCTACCCTATTTGAGAAATTTGATCTCTTTATCTCTTTGTGATGTGTCTTCCAAATGCCCATCAAGCCTCTTCTTATAATCCTCTTGTTGATCAATCAATGTCCTATATTAGATTACAATCAATGGCTCAAATAATTTTGACTTGATCCTCGTCTTCTTCTAGAAGTTTCACCCCTAGTTTAATTAATACCCTTTAATTATTTTAATTTCCTAAGTTTAGACTTAGGCATCAATTAAAAATAATTAATTATTTTAATAAAATTGTCTCTGGTTGGAATTTCCAAAAATGATTTATGTGTATTCTTGAATACATGTGCCCTATCCTCCCTACAAATTTTGAGCCTTAGAGCACATCCAATGCTACCAGAAATAAACAGTCCCTCGTAGAGAGGAATGTGCTCTAGTAATGTAGCCTACTGAAGCGTCACCCTGACTCTGTAACATCTCCCTCTGTGCTGCTAATGTCTGACATCACTGCCCACCAACTATTGTGCAAATGTTGCATTTGTGCTCCTATTGACTTTGCATGCTACTACCAACTGCATCTGCACTACAACTCTACTCTAACTGTTGTGGCTTCCTTCTACAACAACTGCAACAGAAAAACATCCAAAATACTGAACCAATTGTGTTTAGTATGATGCATCCATTGTTCGATTTATGACTGCTGCTACCCTTTGCGTTGTCACTAAAGTCTCCATGATGTTGTTGACTCTTCTATGTTCCAACTGCATAGCTTCCAACACTAGATCTACACTACTCAGTATATGACTGCTACTAGGCATTGTATCTGTCACTCTAGCACCTGAATACACCACTTGACACTGGTTCATCCTACTATTGCTGATTATGGGCTCTCGTAGCAAGGTCTTGATCCAAGAGGTGGACTCCTCAAGGGTCATGCCCACCTATGGTTCTTTCCAGCTACAATACTACATCACCCCACCTCTCCCCTGGAGGTATCTGGGCAATCATGGCAAACTCATCCTCCTCAGTATTTGTAGTTGCAGCATGTGGATCATGTTTCTCGTCCTTGTCCTTCTTCTTGAGGGGACTGCGTAGTGTAGTGACCAAATTCACCACACTGGAAACATTTGATCTTCAAGACGTCCTTCTTCCACCTCCACTATTCCTATTGCCCCTTTGATGCAAGGGTTATATTCTCCTCCTCCTCCTCCTTGGGCTTTGTCCCACTACTACTATTGCCATCAAGTTTTCACTTGACTAAGTCTTGCCTCATCTCTTCCTATTGAAGATCAGACCACATACCTTCCCAATCTAACAATTTCTCTTTGTCCAAGATACTCTGGAAAATACTTGACATTCTTATGAGACTGAATTAAGGGTCAACCTCACCATCTTTGTAGGTTGAGGTGATGACTCTATAGTTGCCAACTGATCTCAGACTTCCTGAAGCTTCGATAGGAATAGATCAATGCATTCCCCCTTCTGCATCCTCGCAAATCTCATTTTCTCCTCCAAGTACATCTTTCGTTGCTTGGAAGATCCTTGATACAATGTAACCAAGGCATCCCACGTCTTTTTAGTCATCCCTTTTCCAGCAATGTGACATACAATGTGATCCCTCACTCTATCGAGGATAAACCGCTTGGCCTTCACCATCTCAGCCTTGTACTTCTTGAGTGGATCTGCATCAGCAGGTTCATCTACCACACTATCTAGGTCATGCTCATCTAATGGCAGTAGATCCTAGCCTTCCAGATCACATAGTTGGATGCTTCATCCAATCAATCTTGATCTCTTAGCCCATTATTTGTCATCTCTGCCAACAAAAATTTGAACTGCTCCATCTCTCCTCTGCTTGGCTGGCCTACACACTCCCAGTTCAAGTTAGTAGATCTTATCCTCGCTACTGCTGGTCAACAACTGAGGAATAGAATTCCTTGGCTCGAAATTCCCTCAAAAGGTGTCTTCTTCATTCTTTTGACATTTTTCCCCAGCAACTGCTGCAAAAAACTGCATCTCACCTGAAGACTGCTCAGGGTTGGATTTGTTGTTGCGTTGCTCCCTCTACCATTGAAAAATCACGAACTGTAAATATTACCTCTCTGTCAACTCACTCAAAGAGAGATTTTCCTCGAGAATCTAACCCTCCTGGCTTGGACTACGTAATCCCTCTGGGGATTCGATTTGTTGCCTACACAAAAATTTGATCTCCCTCCTCTCTTCAATGTTGGGTTCTTCCAGTCTACTCTCTTTCTTCACCTACACCCTGATACCATCTTAAAATTTGGAATACCCAAATTTCTATTGCATCAACTATTTAAGTTTCTTCTATTTGTCAAATAACTGAACAAATTATTTACTCTGTGCTACGGTAAATATCGAAACTAATACACTCCAGCCTCCACTAATTAAATTAATATTCAAAAACAAGAATCTGAGCAAGAAATATATAACACACAAGTGACACCATTATTTTTGGACAAATTTCCCCAGAAAAACCCAATGCGAGGAAACTGGTGCAGTTGTTGAGGGTTTGTATTATTAAGTAGTAGTTTTCTTAATACAATATTTGGGTGCCTTGTTGGCTATCCAATACAGAGAATCTGGATGGTAGAATATTAGTGATAAATAACTCACACTATCATTGGCGATCTGACACTGATCTAGGCCCTGGATGGTTGTCCCCACACCGTCTTTACGCAGCTATTGTGTCAACCTACACAGTTCCGCATCAACCTCTCTGGGGATAAGCGTCACCTCTTCCAATATCTCTTATTGTCTGGAGCTTCTTCCTCTGGCTCTCCAATATCACACCCCGGCTGTTGGCTCAGGAACTTGACTTCCCAAATAAATTTCAAACTCTCTCTGAAGCTCTGCGCTGCCTTTGTGTGAGCATACGCTGCCCAGCGTTTCATCTTCTAGATCTCTCTCTACCTCCTCTGCGATGTATTCCCAGATCAGGAAATCTCTCTCTAGAACTATCCCTGCCCCTCACTACAAGAAATATCCTCAATCAATTCTCTAGCAACTTCTGTGTTGCCCTCTCTGAGAAATTCAATCTATTGATCTCTCTCTGATGTGTCTTCCAAATGCCCATCAAGCCTCTTCTTATAATACTCTCGTTGATCAATCAACGGCCTAGATTAGATTCTAATGAATGGCTCAGATCATTTTGACTTGATCCTCGTCTTCTTCTAGAAGTTTCACCCCTAGTTTAATTAATACCCTTTAATTATTTTAATTTCCTAAGTTTAGACTTAGGCATCCATTAAAAATAATTAATTATTTTAATAAAACTATCTCCAGGTGGAATTTCCCAAACCAATTTCTAGATACTTTGGAATACATATGTGCTAGCCTCCCTGCAAATTTTGAGGCTTATAGCACATCTGATGCTACCAGAAATCAACACATGCATAAATGAGTTACAAGAGAAACAATATCCATAAAACCATCCTTTCTGCCTAAGGACTGATCTTGACGTTGATCTAGGAGATTTTCTTACAGATGAGTGATTTGATCCAACCTTGCTTTGCACAACACTATATTGATTGTTTCCATCGCATTATGTATGATCATACCCAATGCCAGCCTTGATCAAAGGAGAGTGTTGTTCATTAATAACATTCTCTAGAGACTCAATAGATTTTATGCATTTGTTGATCTTCTCATAATCTTCCTTTAGGGTCATATTTTTGGATTCTAATGTTTCATGCTACTTTTCATTTTCTTGGAGTTGTTTTCTTATGCTTTCTATTTTTTATTGGTTGCTTCCAATTCCATTTTCAACCTCTTTATTTTTTCAAACATAATGTTTCCATTTCATTCCAATTATTTGTTAACATTCCTAAGTTTATCATTCTCCGTTAGAGTTTTCATCAAATCATCTACCTCACAACTATCTGATTCATTAATTGACTGATCTTCAAAAGTCATGAGTACTAGATAAGAACTGTTAGAATCTGAATCTGAATTTTCTTGATCATTGAATTTACTATGACTTTCTTCATTAGAGTAAAATATTTTTTTATCAGAGAACTTCCTTCTAGCAACGTTTTTTCCATTCTCTTTAATGTTTTCTCTATAAGGACATTTAGATGCATAATGGCCTACTCTTCCATTAGGAAAACACTTAAAGGGAATCTTACCTCTAAATCTTCTAGTACCCACTTGCAACTTTCTCACAAAGTTTGCTTCTTCCTCATATGATATGTAGCTTGTGTATTTGGGTGCTTACTTATGTTTCCCTTTATATGTGGCTTTGAAGGTTGCTTCTCTCATGTTTGAAGGACCACCTTTCCTCATCTCAAATGTTGTCAATATTCCATGGAGTTGATCAAGTGTGAGACTTTTCAGATCTTGCATTTCTTCAATAGCAGATACTTTAGAATTGAACTTCAGTATTAGTGATCTCAAAATATTCTCAACAAAAGTAGCATATTTTATTTTGTCACTGAGATTTCTCATTGAATTAACAATTTCATCTACTCTCTCATGTTTGAAGGACCACCTTTCCTCATCTCAAATGTTGTCAATATTCCATGGAGTTGATCAAGTGTGAGACTTTTTAGATCTTGCATTTCTTAAATAGCAGATACTTTAGAATCAAACTTCAGTATTAGTGATCTCAAAATATTCTCAACAAAAGTAGCATATTGTCATGTGGAAAGAGTTATTTTTGCTGACAAAACTAACCTCCCTAGGAGTCTAAGACTCTCTAGTGACAAACGAAACAAGTAAGAGCAATCCTTCTCTAAACATGCATTATCCTATGAGAAACCAAGTGTTTTTCTATCTTACCTTAATTCCAACACTTGTTGTAGCAGCCTAGCTTCGTCGATCCAGATGAGCTCCTCCTTCACTTTGAAACCTGCATACACTAGCAATCAAACGATTACATAACACCTGAATATTCCATAAAACAAAGCATATTCAACATATAGACCAAGGAGTATATGAAACAATTCATTAACAACAAATCATTGAGAAGAATGGACTTTTTTGTATTAAGGAAACAAAAAAGAAACCATTACAACCTGAGCCTTGGTGTTGTGCAAGTTCCTCCCAGGGTCCAGCAAGAGTTTTCCTCTACTTTGACAAGCTCACCCACTTCCAAATGGAACAAGAAAGGATGGTAATCTCTCCTCACAAGTTTACAATGGAAGTCCTAATTCCAGCAGCATTTACCCTTTGGAATGTTCAGCTTTCAACCTCCCCTCCTCTAGCCCAAGGCCTGTATTTATAGTGTTCTAGAGGAAGTTATTCAGTTCCAACATCAATGGGATACTCCCTCTTTTGGATGGGGTAGCTCCTCTCTTGATGGGATAGTTCCTCTATCATAGGGATGCATGAACCATCTGGAGGCGCTCAATACACGTCAAACACTCTTCTAGAAGGCTCTAGAAGTGACCACAGGTAACTTTTTAAAGATGAAACTCTCGCCTTTTGACCTTTACAGGGGTACGCACCCATCCTTTGGCTTACAGAGCGTACAAGTACGCAGGTACAGTGTGTTTGGAGTGCGTACACGCAGGCAAGGTAGAGAGAACCTGCGTACCCAGGGATAAACATGTTTTTAACTGACTTTCTCTCTTTTTGAAGTTTGACATGAAGAGTAGAGGTATGAGGCTTGACAAGGAGGATAATATGACTATTGATGGAGCCATATTAACTGCAAGATAGTCAT
>APFE031385000.1:0-19407 GCA_000404065.3 Pinus taeda
AAGTAATTGCGCAATCTCCAAGGAATGAATTCCTTCTACATGCAAGAGATATCCTCAATGGAATATTCTTGCAACTGATAGTACATTGTCCCATCCTTTGATCTCAACTGGGTCTCTGACTGAATTGACATGCATGAGTTATTTATGAGAGAATATCAGTTATCTGAAGTACAATAGTTACATGCATGCATGCATTAACTAACTAAACTCGCAATCAGTTCCACAAACTGTTGGAACTAATCTCACTGGACTTAACTCAGTTAATTGAGCTAACTAATTACAAATCAAAGTACAACTCATCCTAATCACTTTAATTAAGGGATAACTTCCTCAATCAAAGGGAAAATTGTTGCATGTCTTCACATAGACTTCATGTTTGATTTTCTCCAACTAATTAACTCAAGATGAATTAATTAATTATTTTTCAAACAGTTACTAAGATCAAATTCGAATTTTGATTCTCAATTTTAGTTCATGGACTAACTAAAATTGGAATGTATCCTGAAATGCTATTTTTAGCACTTCTATATTTAGCATTTCTTGTTGCTATTTTCAACATGCACTATGAGAGGCATTTCTAAGCCCGCCAAAATCACCAAGGACTTGTCATCTGGCCCAATCCCCACCCATTAAGAAGGTTTTAAACTAGGTATACCAGTTTGATTACCTTGCGATCTTCTTTTTCCTTGCATGTAATTTCTCATCCCACCCTCCATCTGTTAGTGAGACTGAGATATTCCTCATAGCTCATGAAGAAGAGATCCAAACAACAATTGACTCTCTTCCTTATAATAGCTCATGAAGAAGAGATCCAAACAACAATTGACTCACAAACAAGGAAAGATAATATTTTCTTCCCAACCACCCAAGCTAGACCCAATTGACATCACTACAAAACTTGCCACTAGACGTGTGTAATTTCCAAAAATTTTGCAATACAGAGCAGGTAAAGGTAATCTCCTAGTTTATCCATGAAAATTCTGTCAAAATACATGAGGGAATCACACATCACCAATGTGTTCAAGACCCTGTCCATGTCACCAAGGTGTTAGAGACCCACCATTCCAGGATATAAAAATGTATCCATTGAAACCCATATCAATCGTCCAATTGATGTAACTACTGAAAATTGAACCTTGGCGATTAGTTTCAAAGTGTTGCTCAATCTATGAAATACATAAAAAAGAGGTCCACATGGACCACAAAACATGCAATAAATATCCAAGCCGGTTGGCTTACCTCCATACACAAACACGACTGAGCCTTGTGAAAATGTACTCCTCTAACTGGCCCATCATGCTCATCAAATCTATCAATGTTCCCATTTGATAATGCCATAACTAAATAACCCCACTGTGAAGATTAGCCAAGATCCATGGCCTTTCATATAAAATTTCAACTGCTTTCCCAGTTACTCTGCGACTCGAATTTGGTCGACATTGCAAATGATCTTCCAACCTATATACCATAAAAGGGTTGAATCAGCATATAGAACAAGTACAAACCCTAGACCAAACCCCACATGAAAAGTCATGAACGATCCAACCATTTGCACCATATTTATGTGGTATTGTAGTGATGCATTATTATTTCTCCTTTAAGGTTCTTATTCATAACAAACATTGTGAGGCATTCCCCTCCTTTATGGGGAGAAATTGCTTAAAATGAATTTTATAGATGACCTTGCTCTCACTGCAAAGCTCATTAAGTCATTTAGTGGAGGGAATGACACAATGTCTTGATATCGTCACTACAGCGACAGGCATCATGGTTAATCAAGAAAAGGTAGAGGCCTTTATTATTTGGGTAGGAAGACTTTCTAGATTGGCTTGTAAATTAGGGGATTCTTGTTTCTTAAGAGAACTTAAGGTTGGGTTCCATCACTTGCCTTGATAGTTCCTCTTCATAGAAACTTGAGGTAAGAGAATTCAAAGAAACTCTTCAAGTTAGGATCATTTATGTGTTATTTTCACATATTAAGGAAGGAACTAAAACTATTTTCTACTATTTTGCAGTGTACCTTCATGCTTGTCTCTAAAATAGAAGATAAGATTCCTAAGACCAATCATTTTGTTCAAAATAAACATGTTTCCTCTTGTCAACCCCACACCACTTCTAAGGGATAACCCAATAAAATGGATTGAACTTGGTGTCCCCCAATGTAACACTTACAAATAGGATAGGAAAAAAGAAAAGGTGTGGTTCTCTTTTGACAAGAAGTATGAACATTTTGATGACAAATGTAGGGTCATTCAAGCTAATATCACTAAAAAGGCACATGCCATCCTTTTTGAGCAACATTTTTATCTAAATTATAACATAGATATCACAAAAACATTCCCCACTCTTCCTTTCAGTGTTCCTTTCCACCTCTTGGTGCAATTGCCAGTTTATAGAATTATTTATAAGAAGCTAAGTTGAATGAAAGATAAGCACATTCCTTCTAGCCCAAAGATAAGCACATCACCAATAACAACATTGCAAGGTGAAAGAAATCTAATGTGTTTTAGATTTCCCTCTAGTATAAACACAAGCAGACAAAAACATTGTAAGGTGAAATAATTCTAGCACATGCTAGATTTACTTCTAGCACAAACACAACCATGTTGGCAACAACAACATTACAGGGCAAGGAAATATAGTGCATGCTAGATTTCTTTCTAACACAAACACAAGCACATTACAGGGTGAAAGAAATCGAACCCGTGCTAGATTTCCTTCTAGCATAAACATAAGAACATAACAACATTGTAGGGTTAAAGAAATATAACACACACTAAATTTACTTCTAGCACAAACTGAAACATATTGCCAATAACAATATTGCAATAAAAGAAATCTAGCATGTGTTAAATTTGCAATAAAAGAAATCTAGCATGTGTTAAATTTCCTTCTAACACAATCACATCCAAAATTTCAATAACAACATTGCAAGGTCAAAGAATTCTAGCATAAACAACCAAATTTCCAACCACAACATTGCATTGTGAAAGAAATCTAGTGCATGCCAAGTTTTCTTCTAGCTCAAACACAAGCACATAAAAACAATGTAAGGTGAAAAAATCTAACATGTGTTATATTTACTTTTAGCAAAAACACAAGCCTATTGCCAACAACAACATTATCAAGCAAAAGAAATCTAACACATGCTAGATTTCATTCTATCATAAACACAAGTGTATTTCTAATAACAACATTGTAAGATGAAAGAAATCTAACGAATGTTAGATTTCGATTAGTACAAATGAGCACATAACAACTTTAACCCTTAGTAGCTCCCACACACATACTTTTATTTTCATGTCTCTTTTTTGACACCTAACACCCCTCAAGTCGTTTCATGGACTTTTTTGAGAAGCCAATGCACTTTTATCATAATTATTAAGTTATATGAAACCCACTTTGTATGCACATGGGACCTTACCCCCCCATACTCTTTTCATCTTATTTGGTATGCAGTGATAATGTGTTTATTGGTGTGCATGAAATCTCATATTTGCAACAGCAAACTTTTTAGCCTCAAAACATATAGAGCATATGCACACTGATACTCTGGTCCCAAAACATATACACATACATGCACATGGGCATGATACCCCCACTAGCCTAATCTTTGCATGTACATGATATTTACAGTCGAGGGGTTGGAGTTGGGGTGTTAGAAAATTCATCCAACATAGACAAAATTTTAGAACCTAAAACACACACGAGGATGTGTTCCATGGTTGGAACAAGGTAGTTATATTTATGTAATGCTTTATTGATATTTTTGAAATAAATGCAAATCTCGATTTCTCCATTCTTATTCCTAACATGGACCATATTGGATACCCATAGGGAATGATGTATGATAAATATTATTTTTTCCTCTAAAAACTTATTGAGTTTAATTTTCATTTGTTATTATATTGTTGAATACATATCTAAGAATGTTTGCTGAATAGGATTATATTTCTTGAATTATATCACATCCTGAACGATTTTAGTGTCATGGGTCTTTGAATCAGTGTAACTCTAGGAGAAAAAAAACTTTATAATTCCTTGAGGAAATGAAAAAATGTAGCCCTCTTAATAGGCACGTATCCAATACCTAGATTAATATTTTGTGGGTGTTATTTGTTACACAGATTCATTTCC
Organism: Pinus taeda; assembly: GCA_000404065.3. Lineage (NCBI taxonomy): Eukaryota > Viridiplantae > Streptophyta > Pinopsida > Pinales > Pinaceae > Pinus > Pinus taeda. The sequence continues at coordinate 4,138 of APFE031385000.1, forward strand.
TGATATTGCATTGCATAGGTATTGGATTCATAGTTTGTTGCCCCCTTGAACTTATCTTATAAGTCATGATACTTCTCCATTCGAACCACATATTTAAGAAATGAGTTCTCACTCTTTGGTTTTGCATCTAGAGACAATGTATTAATTTGAACACAATGTCAACTTTCATCAATTGTTGATCCCCTAAAAGTATCTCCCTATGTGAGGAATTCTAAAACAGGGGCATCATCATCAAAAAATATCTGGTTTGTGATATTGTTTAGTATAGAAGGTCTGGAAAATTGTTCATTAGAAAACATGTCCATAGAAAAGTTTCCCAATGGTATAAATATAGTAGTTGTGTTTGAAAGTAAATTTGCATTTCCATTTTGACTTCAATGTACATAATTTATATTGAATGTATCAAAATTAGAAATAATAAACCATGCCTCATCTCTATAATTCTTAAGGTGATTAAAATATAATGAATTGAATTTCCTAAAAGTTTGATAACTATTTGTAAATCCTTATCAGTTGGAGCTATTTAACATCCAAATCTATCACTTTTTTAAGACATTGTATCAAAGCCTCATACTTAGTGACATTATTTGTGCATGGGAAATCGAAGCGACAAGGCATCAAATATTTGTATCCTTTAAGATCTCTAAAAGTGCATCTAGACCTTGCACATGAACTCGGCTTAGGGCCATCAAAAATAAAAACCATACATTTTAATTTACATCTAAATTTACTAATTTTGAAAATAACTTTGTTCATGTTCTTACATAATTACACCAATAGGCGTTCTCTTTGCTCGCTTGGGGTGGGAAAACATTGTTCACCTCGGCCAATGGGAAAGCTTAAATTTCGCCCTTCTAACCAATAAAATCTTGCCATGTGTTTGTCCCTCTAACCAATGGAAATTTGCAATTTGTCCAAATTGCGTTTGGCACATTTTCTCCTACCTGCATGTTTCTGCAGCTCTTTATGGCATCCTCTGCCCTATTTTCACACCTTCTACTCCTCTATGGCAAGTTGTACCCTTCTCCTTCCCGCTGGTCAGTTTATCACCGTCTGCCATACCATACCTTCGACATTGAATTATTCCACTGTTTTAGAGTCAGTCTCTGCAGCCTTCCACCAATGATCAAACATGCTCTTATAAAGTAGTCTTAGGGTGTCAAAGTCAAATTTTGTCATTTAAGTGAGTCTTCAAGTAAATTTGGTCACTAGGTATTGGGTCTAGGAATTGTTTTCACTCCTTCCAAAGTCTTTCAAGTATTGGTTCATGTCACCATTCTGCTGAGTGTACCATCATTCAAAGAGTTGTCATCATTGTTTCAGGTTCCAATGGGTCATTTTACACCTTGTTTATGCTTCAATTGTGCTTAGGTAAGGCTCATTTCCCTCTCTTGGGGTTTTGAAGGTAATTTTTCTTGGATGGTCAAATCATAAACAAATCTTGTATCCTAATGCTCATACACCTTCCTCTATACTTAATATACATTCTTAAACACTTCCCATCACTGATATCCCTCAAATTCATCATTTTCCCACAAACCCTAGCCTATTGCTACAATTTGCCACTTTTCTAGGTTAGGCCTGTGTTTTGCCCTTTCGGACCCCTTCCCCTCACTCAATCCTTGAAATTCTACTTTCCCCTTCTTCCTAACATCCCCCCCTACTTCCCAAAATTTTCTCAAAGAAATTAGAAGCCCCTCAACCCCTTCATTTCCCTTCATTTCTACAAATCCCCTATTCCACACATCGAGATAGGTTTTATTCAAATGATGTTTCTGAGTAAGAAAAGATGAATTTGAAAACAGTGAGAGAATTTTTTGTCCATCATTTATCCAAGAAGAAAAACCTCTTTCAGTTTTTACACAGGTTTCATGGTTTGGGAGAAATGTCGAAAACATCATTTGCCTCAGGAGGGTTGATGCACCTCTGGAGTGACCTTGGTAAAATCAATTTTTCTCCTAGATGGAATGACCAAATGACTTTATTGATGAGTCAACTGATAACTAGACACAAAGCGCTTTCCCATAAGCTATCATGATCTCAATTTTGAGTTGAGAAAGACCTTCAAAAGTTGATTGCAACATCACTATGCATTTTGGTAGTCTCATTCTGCACATTTTGACCAGTCTTGAGAGATTGAGCTTTTGATAGGGCAAATGAACTGAAAATTGAAAAATTCAAGATGTTCTAGAAAGTAGACTCAACAAGCTTTCCAACGCGCTATTCTATGCCTAATTTTGACACTAGGAAGGTAGAAAACGTTGTCTTGAAAATGGCATTGCGCTTTTGGTAGGGTGGCGCTGTGCTTTTGGCAGTGGCGCTGCGCTTTTGACAGTGGTACTGCGCTTTTGGCAGGAGAGCTTAAAAACCCTCAAACCCTCAAGGAAACTCTAACTTTCTCTTTCCTTCCATCATTACAAGTATGTGGACATCCCTCACTTTAGTTTTGGTTTGCAAATCCAATGTTTAAGCATCATTTTCCATGTTTAATATGAAACCCTAAATTCTCCCTAATGATGCCTAAAACCCTAAATCCTCATTGTTCATCCTATCACCTATACCTCCAGCTATAAATTCACATATCCCTATTCCCCTATCACCTTTTCCCTTTTTTCCCTTTACCCCTATTCCATATTATTCTCATTCCCTTTGTCCCTCTTCCCCAAGAGAAAATTCTCAAGCAAACAAGTTGACCCTCTCATTTCCTACTCCATTCCATTCCTAGTCACAAGCTCATCTCCCATTCCCTCATTCCTAAAAACACTTTCGCTTATTCCCTTCATACACCTCAACCTTGCAAACATGGATCAAAAAGACCGAGACTATCAGGAGGAGGCAAACACAGGTAGTGACACCTTAGCAGACGAAGCTAGGCAACAGAGAAAATCACACAAGGGAGGGGGATAGGCTTAGGTTGTTTGCTGAAGCCTCCATGCCTCATCAAATCACTTGATGGTGGAGCTGCGCACCAATTTTGGACGGGCTTGGAGAAATTTTTGTCATTTGCAAATTTTGGAAATTGCACACACAGAAAAAATGTCTAGGGCGCTGCGCTTTTTCTAGGGACACCTAATGGACAAATGGCTTGCATTTTTGGATTTAGTGCATCAAGGACATGTACCTTAGAAATTTTCAGAATTTTTGGAGCAAAATTAGTCCACCAGAAGGTCCAAAAACACTCCAAAAATGACCTTTCTACCACTTTTTGGACACACAGAAGCAGCCTGGTGCGAATCAAGTTTTGAGGGGTCAAATGAGCTCCAAATCCAGAAATTCCAAGTGTTCTAGAAATTTGACTTGAAGACCTTTCCAATGATCTATCATGAGCTCAATTTGGCTAAGGGGAAGGCCTCCAAAATTAGGTGGAAAGTGGTGCTGCGCTTATGACCATTTTGCTCAGAAAAATCAAAATTCACCTGTTTTGACTGTGAATTTAATTTCTCTCTCCTCATGGATGATTTCACTGATGTAATTGATGACATGGTATGTAAATTTAATGGTAAAATAATTTTATAGGGTAGATTCATTAGTTAGAGGTGGTTTTGAGGCAAATGAATCAGTTTCCCTACTTTTAGAAGCAAGTTGTTTGATTGCCTATATTCCTAGTCCTTGTTGGGAAATGGTTGAAACAGCCCCTCTTCTCATGGATTCAACCCCTAAAGGTCAGGATGAGTAGTTTAGATGTCTATATTATGTGTTTTCTTGGTCATTTGCAAGGGTTGGATTCAGCTAGATGCTCATGTACTGAACACTTATCATTTTGTAGAAGTTTTGGCAAGAAGTTGATAAAGTTGCAGCTATTTTTATGGGATTCCTATGGTATGGCCTTTAGCATGTGTTTCTTCTTCTGTTAATTTGTTCTCATGTTATTTATGTATGCCTCTTTCATGTGATCTCTTCTGATTAGTTGTTTTCAAGTCAGATACGTGGAATACATTAGGTTTTAATGCTTTGCCTTGGGAAAACACCAATAGTTTATGTTTTCATTTGTTTAGGAAGGATTCTTGACTTGCTCAAGCCCTTCTTAGCTCCTCACTAGTCTATCCTTTCACCCCATAAAGATTTAAGGTGCTAAATATCATACCTACCTTTCTTTATAGAATCCCCTGCGATTTTACCTTAGTTTCCCAGACCCAAATTGCCCAACTCCTCTTGATCTAGCAAAAACACCAACAAATTCAATCAAAACCCTTGAGCTACTATACCTAGCATAAAATCTTGTTCCTGATCTAGTCATTTTGACTTAGATCCATAAGGAGAGAGCCCTCTCCCGACCTAGTAGGGCTAGCTACCAGGTTAAGCTTGGTTTGTGGTTACCTTAGAATTGCCTCCCTTCAGCCTGAGGTCAATCTAGGCGATAACATAATGGCGACCATACTGGGGAACGTAGTGTTATGTTCCTCAGAAAAATATATCAAGTTTGGATCTGGTTGTTGATGGTGGACAACGATCAGACACCAAAAGGCTGAAATCATTCACCTAGCAACTCCAAATCAGTTTCGAGATCAGATCCAAGGACTCGACTAGAGGATGAACCTGACCAACAAAAACATGAAAGGACAATATGGAAAGATCAGGTATTCAAGTTGGAATTTCGTCCAAGACATTATGTTCTTTGTTATAAATTATTTCTTCTCATTTCCCAAGAATGCCAAGAAGGCTTTACGAAGTATATTGTATTTGAGAAAAGATCCTAGTCCTGCATTTGATTCTTTCCTTTTGAAGATTGTGAATACAAAATGTTTGCATGCCTTTGATCTTGATCAAGGCCCTTCTTCTAAATCTTATGATGACCATCTTCAAACTAATGAGCCTAAAGATACCAAGACTGATTCTATAGCTTTTGTAAATACTCTTATACCTTGTAAAATTCTAGATAGATACAAGCCTTTGATTTTACCTCCTATATCCCATGCTTTCCCTAAAAATCATTACCTATATATACCAAGATTTGATGGTGACTGTGACAACATCACGACTGAGAGACATGTACTTAATTTTGAGTATTTTCATGACCTTTTTGAAACTGATGAAGAAGATATCAGTATTAGGATTTTTTCTCTTTCTTTGCAAGGCAAAGTCAAGAGTTGATTCAAAACCCTGCCTGATGCAATCATCTCAGATTTCCAGCAGTTCGTCAAAGTGTTCCTCGACAAGTGGGTGGTCAGACAAAACCCTTTCTTGATTCTAGAAGAGTATAACCAGCTGAAAAGACAGCCAGGAGAGACAGTACAACAATTTTCTGCCAGGTTTAACCAAGTCTATTTTTCGATGCCTGCTAATATAAGGCATCCTCCTGGATGAGCTCTTTTACACTACCTAGAAGCCTTTGATCTGGAAATGGAGTTTCAGCTGAGAGAAAGGAATCTTGAAATACTTGAAGAGATGCAAAACAGTGCAGTAGATGTAGAGGCTAATTTGCTTATCAGAAGGGAAAAGTTGGAGGAAGAAGAGAGAAAGAACATAGATCCAGAAGAATCGACATCTTTAGAGGTAAAGCTCAACATTTTGGTAAGTGCAGTGGAAGAGATGATGCAAAGGATCACCACAAGGAATGAGTATGATGTTCAAGACTATGGCTCGCTGATTGAAGAAGAACAAGTGGCTGATCCAAAACATTTCCTTTCTTATCCTAGTTGTCATAGATCTGATAATGGTTATTTTATAGATCATCTTGGAGAAGAGAGATCTGTTGATCTGACATGTATGCTTAATGATGTGTTTATACTGATGATTTCCCTAAGTTTGATCAGTACGATGATGATTATGTTCTCCAAACAGAAGCTAATCATGCAGACAAATCAGCCACTGGTTTGTGGAAGGAGGAAGTTCACTTTCAGCAGCTCGAATATAGTGATCAGCCAATGCGTATCAGCTATGGAAGTGAGGAAAGTGTAGCAAATGTTGAATTAAGTGAAGGATCTTTGCCTTTTTTTTTTCTTCGTTTCAGTTCATCAGAGACAACTTTTGTGCAATCAGAAATCACCTGCTGATAAGTTTTGATCTGGACCATCTCGAGGGAAAAGAAATCCTTGTTGAAGACTTCTCATGTCTAGATTTGCAGCCTTCGAATGTCATTGAATGTCAGGTTGCAGATGAAGACTTGGAAGCTGGAACATATGATCAAATGATGCAAGTTGATTCTGTACCATTATGTTTTGAATCATTTCGGTTTTTGAAGGGAATTTCTCATAGCATGTCTTCAAATGAGCAACTTGTCGAAAATCATGCAATCTCATTGGAACCAATTGAAAATGGGTGGCAACAGTCTTTTCAAGTTTGTCACGATCCAATAGTTGATTTGTTGGATGATGTTTGCAGTCAAAGTCCTTCTCCATTAGCTAACTATGAGGTTGAACAAAGTATTGATACAAACTTGATCCGGCAGCCTGTTTCTTTGTCATTTACAGTAGGAGTCTCGTCACAAAGCTTAGATGAATGTTTGCATTCATGGTTTGAGGAGAAGAAAAGTAATCCATTGGATGAGCTAAGTCCCAGTGCACATGAATTTCAAGATCCTTATGCAGTATTTTTGGAGTCAAATAGAGAATCTATATTATTCAATCTGGGAAAATTTGGATCTGTTTACAAGATTTCATGGGAGTTTCCTTTCAGTAGTTCTCTCTTGCTGTTCATAAGAAAACACTTACGGAGAATTCAAACAACGGCTAGAATGCTTACTTGGTTGCATTGGTTGTTTCATTTCACTTGATCAAGGGATGAATGAAACCGTTATTGAATAAGCTCCACTTTGAGCATCTTTCCCAGTTTGTCAGTTGTGTTTTAGTACTGAGTTAGTTTTTAGTTGAGAGAAAGTCAGTTTGTGTCGTCAAGTCATCAGTTTTCAGTCATGCATTTCAGTTTGAGTTTTTTACTCCATGCCCAATGGATAAGGCTACTTGGTCTATGATGTTCTTGGCCAAGGAGCTACCATCCCAATGGAGCGAATGTTAGAGTCAGTCTTTGCAGCTTTCCACCAGTGATCAAACATGCTTTTATAAAGTAGTCTTAGGGTGTCAAAGTCAAATTTTGTCATTTCAGTGAGTCTTCAAGTAAAATTTGGTCACTAGGTATTAGGTCTAGGATTTGTTTTCACTCCTTCCAAAGTCTTTCAAGTATTGGTTCATGTCACCATTCTGTTGAGTGTACCATCATTCAAAGATTTGTCATCATTGTTTCAAGTTCCAATGGGTCATTTTACACCTTATTTATGCTTCAATTATGCTTAGGTAAGGCTCATTTCCCTCTCCTGGGGTTTTGAAGGTAATTTTTCTTGGATGGTTAAATCATAAACAAATCTTGTATCCTGATGCTCATACACCTTCCCCTATACTTAATATACATTCTTAAACACTTCCCATCACTGATATCCCTCAAATTCATCATTTTCCCACAAACCCTAGCCTATTGCTACAATTTGACACTTTTCTAAGTTAGGCCTGTGTTTTTCCCTTTTGGACCCCTTCCTCTCACTCAATCCTTTAAATTCAACTTTCCCTTGCTTCCCAACATCCCCCCCTACTTCCCAAAATTTTCTCAAGAAATTAGAAGCCCCTCATCCCCTTCATTTCCCTTCATTTCTACAAATCCCCTGTTCCACACATCGGGATAGGTTTTATTCAAATGATGTTTCTGAGTAAGAAAATATGAATTTGAAAAAATTGAGAGAATTTTTTCTCCATAATTTACCCAAGAAGAAAAACCTCTTTCAATTTTTACATAGGTTTCATGGTTTGGGAGAAATGTCGAAAACATCATTTGCCTCAGGAGGGTTGATGCACCTCTGGAGTGACCTTGGTAAAATCAATTTTTCTCCCAAATGGAATGACCAAATGACTTCCTTGATGAGTCAAATGATAACTAGACACAAAGAGCTTTCCCATGACCTATCATGAGGTCAATTTGGAGTTGAGGAAGACCTCAAAAGTTGACTGCAACATCACTATGCATTTTGGCAACCTCATTCTACACATTTTGACCAGTCTTGGGAGATTGAGCTTTTGACAGAGAAAATGAGCTCCAAATTGAAAAATTCAAGATTTTCTGGAAAGTAGATTTGACAAGCTTTCGAATGAGCTATCCCACGCTAAATTTTGACACTGGGAAGGTAGTCAAAAGTTGTCTTGAAAGTGGCACTACTATTTTGGCAGGGTGGTGTTACGCTTTTGGTAGGAGAGCTTAAAAACCTTCAAACCCTCAAGGAAACTCTAAATTTATCTCTCCTTCCATCATTAAAAATATGTGGACATCCCTCTCTTTTGTTTTGGTTTGAAAATCCAATGTTTAAGGATCATTTTCCATGTTTAATATGAAACCCTCGATTCTCCCTAATGATGCTTAAAACCCTAAATCCTCACTGTTCATCCTATCACCTATCCCTCCAGCTCTAAATTCACATATCCCTATTCCCCTATCATCTTGTCCCTTTTTTCCCTTTACCCCTATTCCATGTCATTCTCATTCCCTTTGTCCCTCTTCCCCAAGATCTAGTCATATTGACTAAGATCCACAAGGAGAGAGCCCTCTCCCAACCTAGTAGGGCTAGCTATCAGGTTAAGCTTGGTTTTTGGTTACCCTAGAATTGCCTCCCTTCAACCTAAGTTCAATCTAGAGGATAACACATTGGGCATAAGGTATTCATTGCATGCGCCACAGAAAACAACAGAAAATAGATTGTAACCTAACTCATATCCAAAGGATTCAATATCAGGGCATGTGTTTGCGATGTGGACAGTGCCAAGAACAGGGTTTTGCTTAACTGAGTGAAGCAATGGGCAATGTTGAAGTTGTCATCTGTGCAACAGGGTTCCGCTCTTTTTTAAATTTTCTGGCTCCTTTTTAATGCATGCCAGAGTTTACAACTCTATCATGCTTACATCTTTTACCTAACGAAGCGTGGATGTGTAAGCATTGTACAACATTGAAAGACCTAATTTCCTCTATGAAAATTCTATCACTGCAGCAACTGATTTACTTTTCCTACTTATTTCATCATAAGTTATTCATGAAATTACTTCAACAAACATTAAAATAAATATTGTTGCAGATATCAAATCGTAATACAGAAACAAAAATATGCACACATTGACACAATAATTTTGGACTAATGTCCCTGGAAAAACCCAATATGGGAAAATCGGCATAGCAAGGGAGGATTTTATTATTTATCAATTTTCTTGTACAATAGGGTGCTAAACTGGCTTACCCACAGATAGACAAACTTCCAACACTTTCCTAAACCCGGCGTAGGGCCTGTTGGCCTCTGCTATAGCATGAAACCCTCTGCGTCAGCCTACTGAGGCTTTGCACCGCCTCTCTGGGCTTCTGCATCACTCCTGCAGCCTTTGCATGGATGACGTAGGCCCTTCTAGCTCTACACAATCTCTACTGGCTCTACGTGGCTTCCTCTGGTTCTACATATGCCTCTTCTGTGCTGATCTTCTGTCTCTTTGTTCTGTACTTACTGCCTCTTGACTGCTCTCCAGACCACTGGTTCAATTTCTCAGCAAACCCCGCTCCAGAAATTGAACTCACTGGTCTCCCTCAGTTTATTCTCCAAGTGACCCTCAAGCCTCCTCTTATACTTTTTATGTTGACATCTCAATGGCCGATATTAAGTCCCTAATCAATGGCTAAGATTACATCTAGCTTGATCCATGTCTTTTGGACCATTCTAACATAGATTCATATTAATACACATTAATATTTTATTTTCCCTAAGTTTAGACTTAGGGACTTCATTAAAAATATTAATTATTTTAATATCTGCTTATCTGTTTAAAATTTTCCCAAACCCTTTCTGGGTATTGGAGATCTCATGTGCCCCAACCTCTCCACCAAATCTCGTGGCTAGAGCACATTCGATGCTACCTCAAATCAGCACTCCCTCTTAGCGAGGACTTTGCTCTAGCAATACTCCTCACTGAGTATTACTTTGATCATCCAGCATCGATACCTGTGATGATGCTAGGCCTCCCTACCCATCATCCTCTATACTGTTTCCCATGGTTTTGTCACTGCCACTATTGCATCTATACGATAGCTCCCTCTACATCCGTGTTGTTTCTGGTCCTTTCTCCCAAAACTGCATCTGCATTGCACCTTCCTCTGCATTTGTGTTGTTGTTGGTCCTTTCTCCCAACACTGCATCTGCAATGCAACTCCCTCTGCATTTGTGATGTTGTTGGTCCTTTCTCCCAACACTGCATCTGCACTGCAACTCCCTCTTCATTCGTGCTGCTAACACACTACTTCTGAAAGGGGTTCTTTACCATCCCCATCTTTTCCTTGAAGTAGTCAAATTTTGACTTTCCAAGGGCCTTGGTGAGGATATCTACCACTTGTTCCCTTGTAGGAGTGTAGCTCAACTTTACAGCTCCATGGTCGACATAATCTCTGACAAAGTGACACTGGATATCAATATGCTTTGACCTCTCATGGAATATTGGGTTCTAAGAGATGCAACTCTGATTATCACACATGATCCTGGTCACCTCCATATTTCTTCTGAATAGGTTTACCAGCAGTTTTCTAAGCCTATGGCCTCACACGAAGTTGTACTTGCTACCATATATTCTACCTCAGATGAGCTCAGAGCCACAAACTTCTGTTCCCTACTGCACCAGGAGGTTATTCCTGATCCAATGTTGAAACGGTACCCAGAGGTACTTTTTTGATCCACTAAACTTCCTACCCAATCTGTGTCAGTAAATCCACTCAACCTGATATCCTTCCCCTTCTTGTACAAGAGCCCATAATCAACTGTTCCCTGTAAATACCTGAGAATGTGCTTGGCTGCTGCCCAGTGAGCCCTCTTTGGTTCCACCATGAACTGACTGAGGGTGTTGATAGCATATCAAATATCTGGCCTGGTATTGACTAGATACATCAAGGACCCTATGAGATGTCGGTATAGGGTGGGATCGACATCCTTGTCTTTTGATGGATCAATCTTCTTCCATTTGGCAATCATTGGCGTAGCCATAGGTTTACAGTCTCCCATCCTGAACCTTTTCAGAATTTCTATAGCATACCTTCCTTGCCCAAGGAAGATTTCTCCTTTATGCTGCCAAACTTCCAACCCTAGAAAACAGTGCATTCGTCCCAAATCCTTCATATCAAACTTTGTGGCTAGATTCTTCTTGCAGTCTTCAATGAGTCTGGATGATCCTGTCAGGAAGAGATCATCCACATATAATACTAAGATAAGTGGCTCACTCTCTACGACCAGATAGTAGAGATTCGGATCCGCGTCACTCTTGACAAAGCCCATATTTTGCAAGTAGCCATCTATTTGACCATACCATGGCCTTGGTGCCTGCTTCAGCCCATCTAAGGCTTTCTTCAATCTGCATACATGAAACTTCTTCTCATGAGTTTCAAAGCCCTCTGGTTGTTCAATGTATACTTCTTCTTCTATTACCTTGTTTAGAAATGTCCTCTTGACATCCATCTAATGGATCACCCATCCCATCTGGACTGCAAGAGATATCACGGACCTAATAGATGTATACCTGGCTACCGAGGTGAAGGTTTCCTCATAGTCAATCCCTTCATTTTGAGCATATCCCTTAGCCACAAACCTGGCCTTGTATTTTTCAATACTGTCATCCGTAGCATATTTGATCTTGTAGATCCATCTTGAACCTACCACAAATCTATCTTGAAGCCTTGACACCACCTCCCAGACATCGTTTACCATAATGGAGTTATACTCCTCCACCATCGCATCTAGCTAGCCCTGATGCTGAGCTACCTCTTTAAAGCTGGCAGGCTCTCCATCCTGAGCTACTAATTCCTGATACCTGTCTCGTTGTTTTCGCTCCCTTTTACTATTCCTTGGATCTTCGATGAAGTTCTCTGCATCACGTAGAATTTGACAAAGTTCCCTGCTAGTTCTTCCTTTGCCAACAGGTGCTTCTGTTTGCTCCTCTTCCTCATCCTGAGAATCTTCCTGAACTGAGGAAGGATTCTTCACTTCCGCTGGTTGAAGAGGCATGACCAATGGATCCTCTTTCGACTGCTCCTTGGAAGGAATTTCACGAGATCTTCTGAAAGCTCTGTCCTCCATGAACTTTACATCTCATCGTACTACTACCTTCCTGCTCCCTAGAAGATAGATCCTGTATGCCTAATGTTCTCGCTATATCCTGCCATATACCCCTTTTCTGTAGTCTAATCCAGCTTCTTCCTCTTTTCTTCTGGTATGTGACAATATGCCACTCCCAAATATCTTGAAATGACTGACTTCAGGTGTCTTCCCAATGAAGACTTTCTCTGGAGTAATCTTGCCCAATGCCGGATGAGGAGTCCTATTCTGAACATAGATAGTTGTGTTGCATGCTTCTACCCACAGGAATTTTGGCATATCCTAATCATACAGCATGGCCCTAGCTACTTCTACAATAGTCCTATTTTTCCTTTCTACCACCCCATTCTGCTCCGAATTATAGGGAGTTGTCCACTCTCTTTTGATGCCCTCCTTAGCACAATAATCAATGAAGTCCTTATCGACATATTCTCCACCATTATCTAAGCGCAAGACTTTGATTTTCTTACCTGTCAGATTCTCCACTAGAGCCTTGTACTCCTTGAATCGACAGAAAACCTCATCCTTGGTTTTCAAAAAATAGATCCAAGTTTTCCTCGAGTGGTCATAAATGAAGGTAAGAAAATACTCAGCATCGCTGAGAGCTTTGACAGAGATAGGTCTACAAATATCTGAGTGTATCAATCTTAGTACACTCTTGGCCTTATGGTTTCTCCTAGGAAATACCACCTTGGCATACATTCCTAGAGCGCATCCCCTACATACATCATCTCATTCCGTACTCAAATCTGGAACTCCTGTTACAATGCTCCTGAGAATTCTCATAGCTCCATGGTGCAAGTGACCCATCCTTCTGTGCCATAGTTCGTTCAATTCTTTGTCCCCATGACTGCCTATTAGTGCCATTGGAGATTCTAGTCGTAATCTGTACAGCTGATTACTTTTGATCCTGATCTGCACTTTCTTTTTCCAGCTCGGGTTTTTGACGTATACCTTTTCGTTGATGAAGTAGATGTCATAGCCCTTGCCTTGCAGTTGTGACATGGAAAGTAAGTTCATCCCCAATCTTGCCACATGTAGTACATTTGTGGCACAGAACAGCTCTCCCGATTCTGTTTGAAAAACTATGGTACGCTTTCCTACTGGAGTACACTTTGCCTTTATCCCCATGGTGATCTGAAAGTTCATCTTCTCTTCTATATATTCTAAGAAACACTCCCTGATTCTCGTCATATGCCACAAGGCTCCACTCTCTATATACCATACTTTTGATGATGCAGCACTAGTCATGCACGCCACTTCTTCTTCCAACCTGGAAGCCAGCATAGAGAAATCGAAATCTCTCTCTCTTGTGCAATCTTCTAAAAATCTGCATGAGTCCCCTGAGGTCGATGCCTCTGCATCATGGTCTCGACCCATAACTGATTTTCCCTTTCTGTCTCTGATTACTTGCTTTGATACCATGTGAAAATTCTATCACTGCAGCAACTAATTTACTTTTCCTACTTATTTCATCATAAGTTATTCATGAAATTACTTCAACAAACATTAAAATAAATATTGTTGCAGATATCACATCGTAATACAGAAACAAAAGTATGCACACATTGACACAATTATTTTGGACTAATGTCCCCAGAAAAACCCAATGTGGGAAAATCGGTGCAACAAGGGAGGATTTTATTATTCAGCAATTTTCTTGTACAACAAGGTGCCAAACTAGCTTACCCACAGATAGACAAACTTCCAGCACTTTCCTAAACCCAGTGTAGGCCCTACTGACCTCTGCTACAGCCTAAAACCCTCTATGTCAGCCTACTGAGGCTCTACGTAGCCTCTCTAGGCTTTTGCGTCACTCCTGCAGCCTCTGTGTGGATGACACAAGCCCTTCTGGCTCTACACAGTGTCTGTCGGCTATGCGTGGCTTCCTCTGGTTCTGCATCTGCCTCTTCTGCGCTTATCTCTCATCTCTTTGTTCCATACTTGCTGCCTCTTGACTGCTCTCCAGACCACTGGTTCAAGTTCTCAGCAAACCCCGCTCCAGAAATTGAACTCACTGGTCTCCCTCATTGTATTCTCCAAGTGACCCTCAAGCCTCCTCTTATACTTTTTCTGTTGACATCTCAATGGCCGAGATTAAGTCCATAATCAATTACTAAGATTAGATCTAGCTTGATCGATGTCTTTTGGACCATTCTAACACAAATTCATATTAATACACATTAATATTTTATTTTCCCTAAGTTTAGACTTAGGTACCCCATTAAAAATATTAATTATTTTAATATCTCTTGATTTGTTTAGAATCTGCTGAAACCCTTTCTGGGTATTGGAGATCTCATGTGCCCCAACCTCTCCACCAAATTTCGTGGCTAGAGCACATCTGATGCTACCTCAAATCAACATCCTCTTCTCCCCATTGATCACCTTTGTCTTCACTATTGTAAAACTCTGACGCAAGCGCCAAGCATAAGGTTCAGATCTTTTTCATCATAAGCCTTGGATTCCCAATTTCCCATTACTCTTTTTCATAATTTCAACTAATAGGTTTAGCAATCTCATTATTTGGGTATCTGGGTCCTCAACAAACTATTGATTTACTGAGTGAAAAGGAAGTGGGTCTAATCAAGCACGTCTTCTGCAGGATAGAATTTGGGAGGGTTTTCATCGGATTTGGACACCTGCGGTTGTTTGGCATGCTAGGGAAAATTGCCCCGTTCATTTTCTTGAGGGCCCAAATACCTCTTTTGTGATACATTTTCCATTGTTTGGCATGCTGGGAAAAATTACCCCTATTCTTTTCCTTGAGGGCCCAAATACCCCTTTTGTGATACATTTTCGATCTGGAAAAATGACCTACTCCCCTTATCAGTACTTTACCCTCTGCTTCCGCACCATGGTCATCTCTCCTTCTGCTGCTGCAGCAATCTCTTCCTCTAATATCAGCTACAGAAGACTTAGAGGCTTACTCTAAAATGCTACTTGGATCCTAATATAACATGCGTTGAGTTTTCAGGAGAAAATGACCTTGCCTCTAAAGAAAAAATAAGACCAAAAAGTCATGGATGTTGAAGTCCTAATGGCCTTATAATTTATTCCTGAGATGAAGCAGTATTTCTGTTAGGCCCCTATACTACTAGTGTAACCCCTTATTGTTATTAGTACAACCCCCTTATGATATTGATGTACCCATGTAGTGCCCATATTGTTACTATTGTGCC
>APFE031385008.1:0-14394 GCA_000404065.3 Pinus taeda
AACCCTTAGCTCCTAATTAATTTGTTCCTTACTAACCCCTATGAGCATTTTCTTTAGCCATCCTCATCCCTAACTTTCTTATATGTGCATATCTTCCGTATATGCACGTCGTTTATCTATCTGCATCGTATATGCGCAAATTCCATATACGGAAATTGTGCATATACGGAAAATATGTGTGATAGCGAAGGTAACTATCTCCTTCACATAACCTTCCCCGCTGCTTCCACCTCCACTAGTTAGTGATATTTCCCATGGAAGAATTCTTCAAGCATCGTATACAACATATTTTTGCTGCAACATCGTATATGGAAAGGTAAGATCAATGACTCAGATGAGCAGAGGGGGTAGGAGTGTACTGGTTTCTTAATCCTGGCTGAAGTCCCGCACTCCATCATAGCTGCTGATTTCATAGTCAAATTTTGGAATCACAGTAAACTACGGGGTTAGGACTGCCATTAACCCCTGCGCGAGTTGAAGTCCACAGACCCTAGGATCTAAGGCCTTCGTCATCCAACGGATATCGGGTTGGAATAAGCGTAGAAGTCAATCCAGAAAGCTAGACCTAAAAAATTATAAACCACAACATAGAATGCTATTGGTCCGAAGGGTGGTAACGTCGCGCAAGTTCTCATGCGATGATGCGACAACCGTCGGATTGAGAACCAGATCAACGGTCATGATTTTATTGCTAATCGCATTTCGCAGAAGTCAAGGGCTGAAGGGTGTGGAAAGCAGAACTGTAACTCAACTTTGTATCCATTTTCTTCCACAGGGTCGTCCAAAAGTATCCTGTAAACTTCACATCCCTGTCCGACAGAATAGACCTAGGCAACCCATGTAGCCTGACAATCTCTGTGAAAAACAAGTCAACCACGTGAGTGGCATCACTGGTTTTCCCATAAGGGATGAAATGCGCCATTTTTGAGAATCTGTCCACTACCACCATCACCGAGTTGTAACCTCTTCGTCTCTCAGGTAGACCTAAGACGAATTCCAAGTTGACTGAATCCCACGGTCTACCTGGAACAGATAACGGTGTGTACAGTCCCATGTTTTGATTATGACCCTTTTCCAACTTGCACACTTTACATCTGGCCACAAATCGATGCACATCTCTCTGCATATTTGGCCAAAAGTAGAAATGATTGAGCTACTCGAATGTCTTGTCCATGCCGAAATGTCCAGCCAGACCTCCACTATGCTTCTCCCGAATAATATTCTCTCTCATCAAGCAGTCAAGTATGCATAGTTGTCCTCCCTTAAACAACAGTTTCTTCTGTAGGTTGTAGTCCAACCATGGACTGTTATCTCTCACCAAGGGATTCTGACATGCCTCGTAGGCCTCCTTAAAATCTGTATCAGTCTGGTATAAGTCTTTTAAGTGCTCAAAACCCAGCACTTGCACAGTTCTTTCCTGCATAAGTAGAGCTATCCTACTTAGTGCATCCACCACCTTGTTGGCCTTCCCACTAATATGCTTCAATACGAAATTGAAACTCTGCAAATACTCCACTCATTTGGTGTGTTTGTGGTTCAACTTGTGCTGTTGCATTACATACTGTAGTGCAGAATTATCTGAGAACAACACAAATTCGCTTCCCAGCAAATAATGCCTCCAGTGTTTTAATTCCTGTATAACAGCATAGAACTCCTTATCATACAATGAATATTTCTGTCCACTTTCATTCAGCTTCTCGCTGAAAAACGCTACAGGCTTATCTTCCCGGCTGAGTACAGCTCCAATAGCCGTACCGCTAGCATCACAGCGAACCTGAAAAAAGCTTCTTGAAATCTGGCAATCTCAGGATCAACCTCTTAGTGATCTTTCTCTTTAACAACTGGAAACTTCTCTCTGCTGCATCCGTCTATCGAAAAGGCTGACTGACCTTTTTAATGGTGTCTAACATAGGTGCATAAATTTCGCTAAAATTCCTTATGAATTTCCGGTAAAAAAATCCATAGCCTATGAAAGCTACGTACCTCGAATAAATTTGTTGGAGATGGCCAATTCACTATCGCCGCCACCTTCTCTGGATCCATCTTCAGTTCATTTTCTGCTATTACAAATCCCAAATAAATCAATTCCTTCTGCAGAAAGGTACATTTCTTCAAGTTTATTAGCAGTTTATTATGTTGTAATTTTTCCAACACCTTATGTACATGTTGAAGGTGTTCTTCCCTTATCATGCTGAAAATTAGTATGTCGTCCAGGTATACGATCACAAATTTCCTGATGTACTCCTTCAGCATCTTATTCATCAACCTCATAAATGTACTGGGCGTGTTGCTCAGTCCAAATGGCATGACCAGCCATTCATACAGCCCCTCATTCGTCTTAAAGGCTGTCTTCCATTCGTCCCCCTCTTGTATCCAAATCTAATGGTACCCACTCTTCAAGTCTATCTTAGAGAAATATGCTACTCTGCTTAAACAATCCATCATGTCATCCATCCGTGGTAACGAAAACCTGTACTGGATGGTGATTTTGTTGATGGCCCTTGAGTCTATGCACATCCGCCACTATCCTCCCTTCTTGGGGGTGAGAACCGTTGGGACTGCATAAGAGCTTAAACTTTGTCTTATCAATCCCTTGTCTAACAATTCTTGCACCTGCTTTCTAATCTCTTCATTGTCCTTGGGACTCATTCGGTATGCCGCTTTTTTCGGCAAATTGGCTCCAGGTATGAAGTCGATATGATGACTTATGCTTCTTTTGGGGGGTAATTTGTCTGGCAAGTCATCCACCACTATATCTGTAAACTCCTACAACATCTGCTGGATTTCTATAGGTAAATCTGATACCTCTGTATACAACAACATTGTCCTTGCTTTCTTTACAACTGCGTAACCCATCTCAATGTCCTCAACTTGTTTAAGAAACTGTTTTCCACTAACCAAAAATTCTTTTGGTTCACTTGTCCTTGTTGTCCCTTCTTATTTGATGGGCACAAGTGTATGCTTGATTCCATCCTTAACAAACTTATAACAGTTCGTCAATCCATCGTGTACCACTTTCCTGTCGTACTGCCAAGGCCTGCCTAGCAGTATGTGACATACATCCATTGGCATGATGTCATAAACGACTTTATCCTTATATCTGCCTATTTGAAACTCCACCTCGCACTGTTCACCCACCAGCAAATGATGGCCTTTTTGCAGCCATGAGACTCTGTAAGGGTTGGAATGTTTCAAGCACTTCAACTCCAACTTTTCTACCATCTCTGTAGACACTAAGTTATCAGTACTACCGCTGTCAATAATAAACTTACAACACTTACCTCGTGACTTACAAACTGTTCTAAACAAAGCCTTCCATTGTGTCTATTCGGTGACCTCCTTGACTAGTTTTAACAATACCTTGTGCAACACTAGGGCTTCCCCTGTCTCTGGAGAGTTTTCTGCTTCTTGGGGAGGTGTTGTAGCTTCTTCTGGTTGTGCAACATATACACCCCACTGTCCAGCTTGTTTTGCCTCTGGACATTCAAATGATTAATGTCCCCATTTATGGAACCTGTAACATTGGTAACCAACCCCTCTTCCTCGGCCATTTCCCCTGCCTCGCTGGGATGACCTACCGCCTCTCGTATTATCACCTCTGTCCGTTGATCTAGAAGCTTTGGAACTGCTACCTTCCTCATTATTACTAGCAATCCACCCTCTGCCATATGACTGGCCTCTTCCCCGATCGGCTCCTCGTCCTCTCCGGGCATTCTGCCTTCTAGTAATTTTCTCTTCAGCTTTCATTGCACTCTGATACGCTTCTTAAGTGTTCTTTGTAGATAAAATACAAATTTTGGTGGGTAGCAATGTTGCGAGTCTTGGGCGTGCCTCTGGTTGTTCTTTTCTATGAGTGTGTTTGCCTTTAATCCTTGGTTCGTTGACAGTTGTGGTTCGTCCTGTAACTGCCTCTGTAAGTGACATCTGTTGTGTTTTCGTTTTCCTTCTGTCGTGGGTTCAACAGGCCACCGTATTTCAACTCATGCATTGGTATTGCTCATTCTGGTTGGCAACTCAATGTTTTCTTGTTTCCAGGTTTAGCTCGATGGCTTCCTTTCATTCTTGAGTTAATACACAGGTAATTCCTCTTTCTCTGTTTCAATTTATGGGTCTTTTTCCACAGTCTCTGACCTGGTCTACTCCTTCGTCTCCACAGTCAGTCGGCGTTGATGGTTGAATGCTGATCTTGGTTCTAACTGCAAACTCTCAGGTAAGACGAATGCAACTCTCATTGTTTTGTTTCCCTTTCCAGCTTTGTATTTCACTTCTGTTACAATTTATGCTCTAACACCTGTGTATCATGACTATGTAGGTGTTAAGTGTTTGCAGTTGGAGGGTTTGGCCATATACGTCTCGGTCTTGTCCAGTAGGCTCTGACTCTTCAAATTTCTTGTAGTGTTCATTCTGGTCTTTAACTTATGCATTTGGGTTGTATGGTTTTTTCACACACGTTTCTTGTCGAATGACTCACACTGTGAGTGATGCTCTACTACTTGGAATTATGGGCTTCCACTGTGTCTTGACTGCAATTTTTCGTTTATAGTTGCAATTTTCTGTCGAAACCCTCACCTAGGGTTTGTCGTTTAAGGGTCTACGTGTCTATGCTGTGTATGAATATGTGGTTGAAACCCTGACCTAGGGTTTATCGTTCATGGTTTGAGCATTCACAGCTTAATTCTTACAACACTGTTATGTAATTATTATACGCTGGACTTTGCAATTTTTTTGAAAGGAAAATTCTTCAGGGAGATATGATAAGACTTAGTTTGGTATACCTAAATAACGTTCATTGTTTGTTTGCTCTGAATTCATAGCCAGAACTGATGTTATGCTTCTTCAGTTTGCTTGAGATATGATGTATAAATGTGCACGAACCCTGTAGTTATGTTGGCAATGTTATATGGTTGTCAATTTAATTGTATGGTGGAAACTTTCGTCCGGCCTGTGGGTATTTGGCCTGTACCGAATTCTGGTTGTATCACTCCTGGTTTATTTTCGTTGTTTGTTTCAAATGAATTACAAACCCTCGTATTGTATCTGCTCTTCGGTCTTGCTATGAGAACCGGTTATTTCTCTCAGGAAACAAAAGGAATTTATTTTCAAGAATCTGTGTAGAGTTAGTTGTATGCTCAGATAGTCATCAATTGGAAAACATAGTAAAGTACAGTAGACATACAGATGGACAGAACTTAATTTCTCTGTTCTAGCTATTATTTCAGTGCGAGAGGCACTGAACTGAACCCCTTACATGATTTTTCTTGTTACATTTATAGGTTCCTTGTTCCAGTTAATGAAATTATATAGTTGTTTTTCAGTTACAAACTTTTACAGTTACTTGGTTATTAGTCATTCGTGCTATCTTATGACAAGATTTTCCCTTAAGATACACTTGTCTTTTTCCTTTTAAAATAAAGGACAATCATTAATCCATGACTTGTTAACAACAAACAAACAAATAACCCTAATTGATCAACTACCCTTAACTAATTTAGAAATTAAGACAAGAATAAAAGTTCTACTTACTATTCTGTTAACTAACATAAAGACAACTAAAAGTAAACTCAACTCTTTGGCCTGGCAGAGATCGACACTCGGTCATGGTGCCTGAGTTGGATGCTCCTGCATCATAGCACTTATGTGCATATGGAGAGGACTTGAATCTTTTGTATGGAGTGATATATTAACAATAGGTGAACCACAAAAGTATTTGAAATTGACCAAAATCCATTACCAATGCATATTTTGTATTTGCTTTCTAGGTGACTATATTGTTATAATGGTTGCTCAAGAATGCCTTGAAAAGATAACAAAGATGCATATTACAAGACAAAAGAAAATGGGATGGGCTTATGATAGTTGAATAAAGACCAAAATATGATTAAGCCACAGATTATGAAAGCATATCAATAGAGATCCCTGCGAACACGCCGAATAGAATGGATATCCCTAAAGTCACATAGTCATCTCGAGGAAGAGATTCTTGGAAGTTTGTTGAAATTATAATTAAGAATACATCCAAGCTTTCTAACACCATGATAACATAGAATTTAGTGTAATGGTATAGAGATAATAAAAGAGAACTCCATGTGTGCATAGTGATAGGTCAGACTGTCTAGTAATGAATGAGTTGACCAAAAGCCTATGAGATCGTATTAAATCATTTAAAATAGACGGAATGGTAAAACCACGTGAAATGTGCCATGTAATATATCAGGATAGAGATATCGGATAGAATTTAAATTAACTTATGAGATTGCAAAAATAGGATATGTTGAGGTTCCGAGATGGAAAGATGTAAAAATGAAATATCGAGAAGAAATTTAAATTGATTTGTGATAACAACTTGATATCTTGAGGTTACGAGATAAGAGGAGGATTCATAAAAGAATTCTTGTAAAGTATTTAAATAAGAGTTAAGAGAAAAAGGAAGCTCGAGATTATTATTAAAATTCCCAAATGTTGGACTTCACTGAAGCGATCAAAAGCAAGTACCCCCGAGGAGATTCCAACGAGGGACATTATGAAAAGAAGCCACTAGGCTGGGAGGTCAGCGAGCACCATAAGAGCTACGGTAGGGGACGATCAGAATTATGGCTAGTATATGGGTGGAAAATGTTGACTCAGGAATTTACAGAAGTAAATACATTGAGCCAAACTGGTAAGAGTAGTTATGTTAGAATTCCAATCCCCTGTTCACACCCCTGTTGATAAACCTGAGACTCACAGAGGCCAAATACAATGCATGAGATTTGTTATTGGAATTAGCTATGGTAGGTTGATGATGTTGGGAGGCATGCACGCCTTCCCATCTTCCAGAGCAACAACCTGTCATGTGATACATAAACCCAGAATCCCAATATCCCAATGGCAATGTTAAAATGCGTTTTCTCACCAGCAAAGGCAACGGTAACCAGAACCACCGTAATCGCCATCAGCACCGACCTCGTCCGAAAGCTCATGCTGAGCAAAGGAACTAGGCCTTCCCATCTTCCAGAGCAATAGCCTGTCATGTGATACATAAACCCAGAATCCCAATATCCCAATGGCAACGCTAAAATGAGTTTTCTCCCCAACAGAGGCAACGATAGCCAGAATTTCCGCAATCGTGATTAGCATCAAACTCGTCCGGAAGCTCATGCTCAGCAAAGAAACTATAACCGACCAAAGCTTCTTTCAATTACAACAAAATATGGCAGTGCGGGTTCTGAGATTCAAAATTCCAATTTGGAGCACCATTATACAATTCAAAATTTGGTGGCAATTAATATCAAATGGTAGATAGCGTATGATACACGACATGCCATGATACACATGCCGCTCATTTCAATGCGCATCAATACAAACAACGACATGGATGATGGCATCATGCATATCTCCATCACTATGGAATCAGAATCTGTTAGCCGGAGAACGGAGGGGATGTCAGAACCCGTGTCCCAATACTGTCCTTAGAATCCCTTAAGAGAGCATTAATGTTTCTATAGAGGTGGAAGTAGCTCTCGCCTTTCCATACTATGGTGAACATTAATCACAATGTAATCATGTTTTTCATTGAAATAGAGTTTGATAATAACATCTTCCAAAGAAATTACCAAAAGTAATATAATTTCGTTCAAATAGAGTTTGATAATGACATCTTCCAAAGAAATTACCAAATTAATATAGCTCTTATATATAAGGTGAGAAAAACTCCGCCAATTAAATAATTATTTAAAAATTATAGAGTTGTTAAAACAGCAACAAGCTCTTTGTTCCAAGATTAATTAATTGGTGAACGGATTTGGGGAGATGTATTCCTCTTTTAACCCACAGAAAATTGATAATAATTAAATAATTTATATATATATATATAATATATTATATATATATATATATATATATATATAATATATATAATATATATTATAAACTTATATAATTTAATTTAAATTGAATTATGTATATTTTGTTAAATTAGTAATATAATAAAAGAATGTGTTTATTTAGTTTTGGATAAATATTTTTTTGATGTAAAGTCACTATTCCATTATGGTGATAATCACTTCTTGATGTGAAGTCACTACTCTATTATAGTAATATATTGAATATGATGATGATGTAGTCTTATCCAAATTAAAATATATATAAAATAAAGAATATATTATTAGATTTTCCATTAATATTACAAAAAATTATGAAATTTGTAAATAAGATGTTTACATGTTAGAGAAACTACATTTTGATTATACTATAAATATTTTTTATTAATTAATTCTGCTAATAAGCTTGTTTATTTTAGAATAGTTTTTTATAATTTTAATTTAATTATCAATAATTAATAAGTGTATGGTATAGATTTAATTTCCATGGAATATGCCCAAAAATGATTATTAGTGGGATGATAGAGATTTAACTTCCACAGAATATGCTGAAATATTTATAATAGTAATCACACATCAAAGGTTAAGATTTATCTAAGAGTTAGTTATGATATTTTAATTAATTTGTCTCAAATTAATTAATTAAAAAAATGTCATATTAACACGTCATATTGAGCATGTAGTATTGATAACCCATGGCATTGTTAAGAATCTCCATGGTTAAGAATATTGTTATATGTTTTTCAAAATATATGTATATATTGAAGTCATATATTTTGTTTTTAATAATAATAATAATTTAAAATAAAGTTATAATTTAGTTGATTTTTATTTTTATTTTGGACAATGTGAGATGTCTAATGGAGTAAATGTTTTGACGTTTATCATGTCTACTAACTAAGTAATAGTCATGGTTTATGTGTATTGTTGTTGTGTAGGATTTTTATTATTATTTCTCCCATTTTGTTTTTATTTATAATAAGTAATTTCAAGTTAAAAGAAATGATGATTACTAAGATGGTTTTCTGCAATAATCACATTGTACATGCACATTCTTAGATTTTCTAAAAAAAAAAAGGAGAAATCTTGCAAATGAAATGCAGAGAGATGTGATGAAAAAAACACTTCATGTGAGATGGTGTGCAAATGTGAACATTAACAAAAAAACACTACTTCATTTTTAAAGATGAAAAATGTGTACATGTGAATAGAAATATTAATATTGTATAATTTTATTATAATACAAATATTATTGAATTTAGGCTTCTGTGATCCATATCAAGTTTTCTGAGAAGAGTTTAACGTGGAAAACACCAACAAGTGTGGTTCATCGTCAGGAAAAGTTGAAGAACCAGATCATGGCTGCAGTATAAATAGAGAGAGTAGGTTATATTTGACCAAGAAATAGCTACATTAGATGATGGCTACAATATAAATAGAGAGAAACAACTACATTAGACTAGGTAACGGGACAGGACCAAGAAATATGGAGAGGGACATATAATTAGTTAATTAAATAATTAGATGGTTAGTTTTATTTCTATTTATGATTAATGTAAATTGCTTACATTTAGCCAAATTAACCAATAGACTTTTTTAATCATCAAAGACTAGAAAGACATATAATAATATTATTATATTAAATAGTAAGAATAAATGAGTAATAACTATATAGCCTAATAATTAGTTAGTTTATAATTTAATTAATTATATTAGAAACGAAGTAATTTCTATTTAGAATATAAATAAAAGTTAATAGAAAAATTATATCTATTTTCAATTAGTTAGTTAATTTAATTTATAACCTTATTTATTTTAATCAAAGATTAACTAGATTAATTGATATAAAACCTTATAATCCTATTATCTAAGTCTGATGAAGAACATATTTTTATCCATTTATATAAGGGTTAAGACGTAAAAATTAAAACATAAATTATTAAATGAAAAAACCCAAAGGAAAAAGAAAACTAGAAAAACAATCCAGAGTTATATGAAATTTAGCATTTATTAATTCCAAAAATCTTATGAAATAAAAAAGCTTCTCAACATTATAAAATTAAAAAATTCAAATATGAAAAACAATGTGTTTTAACAATTTAATTTTATTAAAATTATGATAATTTTGAAATACTTTTATGATCATTTTGAAATAGCTTTATTTAGTTACAAAGATAAAAATAAAGTTTAATTTTTTTTCCTCAATAATTTCTTATTACTCCTTGTCCTCAAACATATATTTAATACAATAATTTTATTTCTTTAACATATAATAATTTAAAATTTCTAATCAAACATCCATATAATAGTTTTATTTATTTAAAATTTAAAATTTTAAAAATTAACGAAATTCAAATAAGGGAAAAAAATAAATGAATTAACCTTTTCATTTCAATGGATGCATTCAATTTGAATGAAACTTTTCTGGATAGATTTAAAGCTTTTGACAAACAGACGTCAATGAATTCATCATTTCCGCTAATATATGTCAAGTAAAGAATCCCTGAAAATTTTCCCACAGTGCTTTCTACTGAATGTTGTGGAAGAGTGTATGTAAACAATGACCGAATGAATTTTTTGCAGAGCATTTTCGACCGAATGCTGTGGAGGAACATTTCTTAACTTACCAACTTTTAACCCTCGTCTCTGTGTTTTAATCCAAAGAAACAGTGAAAAATGAAAAAAAAACAAGATTCAATTCAAGCGCAATATATTACTCTTTTTTTTTTGAAATAGTGTGCGTTGACCCTCAAGAGAGGGGAAATCCGAGAGATGTGAGAGGGAGGGGAAATTGTACTCTGAGACTAATTATTCAGACGGGGCATTGAAACATTTATCTTCATTGCATGTATTGAGACTGTCTCCTTTGTTTTGATGTTTCAAAGTCATGTGATCTTCAGCCTTAGCATGGGAGGAAGAAGAAGATCGGCAAGGTGTGTATGGAGGTATTGTCAGAGATGACGTCTCACTTCCACTAGATTGACTGCATTTTTGTCTGTTGAAGGGTTGCTGAGGATGCTGACCATAGAGTCTAGAACTAGAATGGAATGACCTATTATCGCTCTGTGTCGGTAAATTTAATTGGAGATTTTGCAGATACATATCAAATGATGGCGCCTTTGAAGTAGCAGAAGCTGAAGCAGCCTTCAATCGACCCCTAAAAGTTCCCTAAAGAAAATGTTAAAATAGCCATTAAATTGTTTTAAAAGCTTCTCAGAATTTGACTAACTGTCTACAGTATAGGGTCCAATGAACCAGGTAAGTAAAGGAAGATCATAGACCTGTCCATTCGCTTTTTCAAAAATCTCTGTACACGTGCCTTCCTCGACGACTTTGAAAGCTCTGCAAAAATCAAGAAACCTCATGGCGTTTTCCTCGCGCCTCTAAAATGTATTTCCTTCATAGTTGCTAACAATGCCTCGTCTTCACAGCTGTTGGAATTTAATTCCAACAGCATCACATAAATGCTGAACAAAGATTTGATCTACAACAGTTATTTCAGATTGTTCGGTGCCGCAAAGTCTTCTGATATTTTTGAGCATTAAATTCAGAAATTAAATCCCCTGTAGACAGCCGTCTTATTTTTGCTGAAAAGGCATCACCGCCTTCTACAATAAATACAAACATAAAGATCAGTAGATATTTTACTTAGTTTATTGTTTAATCAGATTTTTATTTTCCTATAAATGTAACGCAAAGTAGTTCTGTTTTCAAGTGCAAGAAGGTGTAAGCAGAAAAGAACAGTAGTTGTGTTTTCTGTGTGAGTGTAAGAAATTTCTGAACAACAGTTCTGTTTTTGTACTCTGAGAGAAAAGAGTGAAGGTTAGAAGAACAAGTGTGTGTCTCTTCTGTAATTGCACAGCAGTGCTGAACCTACGATTTTCTGAGATAGAGAAAATCGATTTCTGGAACTGAAGCATTCCTCTTGTAACAGCTAAGTTTACTGTATCAGTTTTGTTCACTGTTCATAAATACAAGTTTACTGTTTTGCTGATTTTCAGTTGCTGTTACACCAAGTGTCAATTGTCTCACTGTAAATTTATAAGTAATTTTGACTCCCTTAAAGTGACATAGTGTCAAAAACGTGTTGTCGTTTCACCAAGTGGCTTGACGTCAAAAATCATGTTGCTCCAACACCTGTTATAGCAACACAGTTTCTAGTTTCCTGTTGCTGCAACACCTGTTACAACAACAAAGTTTCCTGTTGCTCCAACACCAAGTCCAGAAAACGAAATTTTCAGTTTTTTTTTTTTTTTTTTTTTTTTTTGTGCAAAAACAAAGCAGTTTTGTGTTGTGTGTTTGTTAAGGAATTTAGCAGAAAATTCCATCATGCTATCAGATGCCATCATGTTCTCTGATCTTTTGTGTTTGAAATCACCATAAAATTCAAACATGGTATCAGAGCTAGTCTAGGCACTCAGTGAGTCAAAAACAGAGTTTGTTTTTCACTGTAGGAGCTGTAAGAAGTTTGAAGAGCAGATTTTTTCCAGTAGAGAAAGTTCTTGCTTGTCTTTTAATTTTACAGTCAACATCTTTTCTTTTAAGATGGCAGATGCTGGAACAGGTTTGACAAATTCCCAACTGCCACATTTCAATGGGAAAAATCACAGTGATTGGTCCATAAAAATGAAAGCATTGTTTGCTTCTCAAGGAATATGGGAGCTGGTTGAAACTAGCTATGCTGAACCTGCAGATGCAACAGTGTTGGCTATTTTGACAGTAGCAGAAAGGGACCAGTTGAAGAGTGACAAGAAGAAGGATGCCAAAGCCCTCTTTTTCCTCTTCCAATCAGTACATGAAAGTATCTTTCCACGGATTGCAGCAACAACAAAATCCAAAGAAGCATGGGATATTCTCAAAACTGCCTATCAAGGCATGGAGAAGGTGAAGACTACAAAGTTGCAGATGTTGAGGAGAGACTTTGAAACACTCAGCATGAAGGAATTTGACACAATAGATTCATTCTTCACTCAGGTTATTGGGCTGATAACCCAGATTAGATCTCATGGTGAAATCCTTGAAGAAAGAAGGATCGTAGAGAAGATCTTGAGAAGTTTACCCTCAAGGTTTGAAGCTGTTGTGGTAGCAATAGAAGAAACAAAAGATCTCTCATAGTTCATGGTGGATGAACTGAGTGCTTCTCTTATGTCTCATGAACACAGACTGAGTAGAGGAACAGATTCCTCTTTTGAGCAAGCATTCAAGACTCAGATGTCTTTCAGCCAAAGAAAAGGCCGAGGCAGAGAAAATAACAGAGGTCTTAGAAGAAGCCAAAACAGAGGCAGATATTATCCTGCAAGCACAAGCGGAAGGAGCTGCAATCAGAACCAAGATGAAGGTTCAAGCAAACAGCAAGCTCATGGACAAAGGTATGAAAAATCCCAAGTCCAATGTCATTATTGTAAGAAATATGGGCACTATGCCAATGAATGTAAGAAAAAACAAAATGACATGAATAGTAGGCAAAATGTTAATTTTGCAAATGAAGAAAATAAGAATCAAAAGAATGTGTTGTTAACATGTAACATTGCACAAGACAAACAAGAAGATGTTTGGTTCTTAGACTGAGGTTGTAGTAATCACATGACTGGAAATATTGCAATCTTTGCCAATCTGGATGATGTTTTCCAATCTGGATGAAGATGTGAAATCTGAGGTAACAACATGAACTGATAGTAAGATAGCTGTCAAGGGTAAGGGCAGAGTCAATATCCGAGCAAGAAATGGAGAACAGATGATTGTGCCAGATGTATACTATGTACCTGGTTTGAAATGTAATCTTTTGAGCATTGGACAGCTCATTGCCAAAGGTTACAATGTGTTCTTCAAAGATGATATGTGTACAATCAGAGATATACCTCCAAGTAAGAAGATCATTGCACAGGTGCAGATGACCAGCAATAGAATGTTTCCTCTCAAACTCAGGGTAGATTTGAAGGAAGGAAGAACTATTGCAGCAGTAACACAAGAAGTCTTTCAGGAACAAGTGAAAGATGAGAATTGGTTATGGCACTTGAGATTTGGACATCTCAATTTCGGAGGCTTGAATCTGTTGTACAGAAAAGGAATGGTAAAGGGATTGCCGTTGATTGAGAAACCGGACAACCTTTGTGAAGGCTGCATCTTGGGCAAGCAACACAAAGAAAGCTTTCCAGCAGGAAAAAGTATAAGGGCAAAAGCACCCTTGGAAATTTTTCACTCCGATGTGTGTGGACTGATGCAAATACCATCATTTGCCGGAAATAGATATGTTTTAACCTTCATTGATGATTACACCATAAAGACATGGGTGTATATGCTGAAACAGAAGAGTGAAGTGTTTGAGAAATTCCGCCACTTCAAAACTTTTGTTGAGAAGCAGTGTGGGCATTATATCAAAGTGCTCAGAACAGATAGAGGAGGAGAATACATCTCCCGAGACTTTCTGCGTTTTTGCAGAGAGAACGACATACAAAAGCAGTTCACAGCAAGGTATACACCTCAGCAAAACGGTGTTGTCGAAAGAAAGAATAGGACCATTCTTGACATGGTTAGA